>CM041776.1:297805170-297952459 GCA_023374045.1 Limonium bicolor | reverse complement strand
TCGTTTCCTTTGGTTGTTCTTATTGAAATATAGTATATAATAATATTTTCTTAGTATTTATCAGTTTCCAGAGCTTGACTGATTAATAAACGTGAAGGCTATAAATGTTTGGAAACGATTGATTTTACGTAATTTAACTTGGTTTTTACGTATCAACAATAGTTTATAAACATTTCCACCGATGATTAGAAACATGTACACAACCTTATATAATTGTTTCCATCACTATAATAGAAAAGAGGATAGTAACTTTTATAATGTTGTGACTAACTTGACATATTTTTAGGGTTTGTGGTTCAGGGTTTAAGGTTGTTATATAACTATTCCATCCATAACGGATGCCTCACATAGTAGACTGAAAGAATGCGACAAAGATGGATGACTAAAACGGTTTTATAATTCTCTTTAATTTAGTTTCTTTCTTTTTTTGTTAATTGTATTTTATCTAAAGTAATATCTGATTTTAGATATTCTGCCATCTATTTCACTTTTTATCTTTATTAATATTTTTAAAAATAATTCTTGTATAGAATAATTAATTAATTATGACACAATGTTAAGTTCAAGTTCTATATTTCTTAAATGAATTATGTTAAGAATTTTAGCATTTAGAAAAAAAGTTAGACATATTCATTTCAAGTTCTATATAATTTAATCTTTTTTATATATATGTAATTGACAAATATTGTTAGATTAAGAAGATATTATATAGTAGTCATTTATAAATATGTATATGGTCAAATAAACTTTACTTTATATAATTATTGACTTATTATACAATAAATATAAATAATTACAGATGGTATTACAAAACAAGGACATATTAAAAAAAAGAGAAAGAGAGTGACGTTAAACACCCGCTCCCATTAATAACTTAAAAAGAAAAAAAAAAGTTCTATCATGGATGGCGAATGGTTATCCGTCACCAAATCTGCTCCCACACAACTTTGTTGTTTGAGATTGAGACTAATTTTTCTAGAAAAATTTCTAGATAAAGCCCTTAACTATTTTGAATAATATGCACAATAATTATCAAAATGAAATAATAACAAGAAAATTAAATAAATAATAAATAAAGTGTTTTGGAAACTATTCATCTTAAATAAATGAGCTTTAACAAAATTGGTTTGTAAAAGTAGTATATCTCAATAAAATAGAGAACAAATAAAAGCGTGACACGTTCAAACTAAATGAAAATTGTTTAATTCACGCCTTTATTTGGTTATAAGTAGCTTATTTGCATCTATAATTTTTTTGCTTATAAAAACGGTTTTCTAATGAAGTTATAGTTTACGTAAATATATACAAATTATATTATACATACATACTGCTGTAGGTAGGCAACTTGAAAATTCGCATGTGATCACCCATTGTTAAATCTTTCCTATTATATAATTAAGATCATCTTAATCATGTTATTAAAGGAACCAATCATGTTTTTATGCCCCTAAAATATATATCCTAATAACCAGGATTCTAGATGACCCTTGGCTGACCACTAAAACAACAAACCCTGACTACTCTAGCCGGTCAGTAACTCATGTGTCCACCCCAAAGCAAAAGTAGGGTCCTTATCAGCCGGGCAGATTCAACTGGGTGTACCCTGAGAAATCTCGGTATTCTTCCCGCTACAATGACCGCGGCCCTGTCATCTAAAAGTAACCATGACTTAGCACACACGACACTGACTCCCTATCCCATCAATCTTACTAGACAACCCTTCATTACCGTGTGCACAACTCCCCAACACATCATTAAGTACCCCGAGATTAATGCATCTTTTTTGCGCATGTATGCGGGCTGAGAAAGGAAGCTTCGCTTTTTTTTCTACAAGCCCATCGCTGGTGACGTCAACCCTACTTCACTTGGACATAGCCCGTGTCATCTTCCAGGCCAGCAGATGAGCAGTGAGTCGGCTCATCTGTCTTTTCTTCATAAATATTAGTTAATGCCTCATTTATGAGGGACAAATGCATTAACACTCTCTCTCCTCACTTATATTCTCCCAAATTATACTAAAACCTCTCTCAATCCTCGTGGACTAATCATTCAATATCGAACCACGTAAATCCGTGTGTCACTTGTTATACACAATAACATTCAAAAGAGAGATTCGAAATCTACTACACATATTACACTCTAACATGATGATGAGTCTCAAAGCCAAAATATGACATTGAGCACATAAGCATAGTACATTAGACAACAGCGTAACCATACATTAAGCTAGGGGTGCATGGTAGGTAAATCAAATATTCAGTAAATCGAGTATTGATTAACCAAAATTTCGGTTTGACGAAATTAAAATCCTTTGTTACATTTAAATCAGTTTACCTAAATCAGTTAACCTAAAAAATTGGTAAGGTGTAACCGTTTTACCAATATTCGAGTATATATATATTATTTTTCATCATGAAATGAAAATTAAATGGTGAAAAATTATAAAAGTAAAAATAAAAGTAACTAACCTTGTAAAACCACAACCACCAAATTGTAACACCCCAACCGCTAATCCGTCCATTATCCTCTAATCAATCCCATACTTACCCTTTCCGCAGCGGAATACTTACTTACTCCCGGCGGGTGATACAACGCCGTTAACCCTCCAAGGTTAACAAGGCTACTACTACTTACCGTTTCGGTCTGATGATTAGAACGAAATACATACATACTACTTACTTTACAACACCAAATACTTAACTTACATTTGATTACCGAGTATCCAAGTTATACGAATTACAATCCAGTGCTACTTCCCAAAAAAAATAAGAGTTTATACATTCTCTCCTTACTATCCAATCATGAATCATTATCCAAAAAGGTGTACCACATGGTACACCGGCTACACAAAAGGCCTTAGCCGTGTACAACTCAGTACACCGTTTCAATCCTACTATCTACCAAAAAGTATCACATTCCGTCCTTACCCTCCGTCACGCCTCGCGGGTACCTGTGGAGTAAAAACATTCCCCCTAGGGGGTCAGCTTACGCTGCATATGATAACCGCATACCCCGCGTACTAGCGAGGGTACGCCAACTAATTGGTCGAGTACATGCGGTTCGTTTCATTCATACATACATACATGCTTATACAATACAACAATACATACATTCATACACAAGCATACATACATACATACATACAAGAGACAATAAGTCAACCATTCATACTTACCATACTCACCGCATTACGGAGATACAATTCTCCAATACATACAAAGGTCTTGTTAGCCTCATTACACACCCGGGTTAATCGGGTGTTCAATACTTTTACTCCGGGTCAATGACTTACAATAGTCAAGACCAATACAAATACAATACTTACTTCTTACATACTTTACTTCCAGTTAAGTCGGTATGACCTCCGGGCAGGGATTACTACATCCCACCACCGGGCTTTAGGGTGGCCCACTAATCCAGGATGCTACCCATTCAAGGGATTTGGTCCAAGGAAAAGATTATAGCCAGGATTCGGATCCAACCTCTTGTGTCTCCTTATCCTCACGCGTGGCCGAAACTATATCGGGCTTCTACTCATTCCATTTTACTCATTACTCATGTTAGGAGTTAGATCGTTAGGAATTAGTAGAAGTCCATACTTACTTTCCATACATACATACATACACAGTACACAACTTACACATACTCCTCATTCCATTCATTCATTTCATGAATTATACAAACTAATGTTCAAGAAGATAAACAAGAACAATATAGTTCAAACACAATTAAGTGCAATAAAGTCCGATTCGTGCATTTATCTTATTGGTGATCACATAAGCACACAAATCGGGGTAACCAAGTTAGGATACAGGGCATGAAGAAATCATACCGTTCACCGTCGTAGGGTACTACCGGTTCCTTTGGAGCTCAACTATGGGATTCCTATACATACATGAAGTAGTATGATCAATGATCTATTATTGATCTACTTACTCCTTCATTGATACTTTCAATGTATACTTACTACTTCATTACTTTCTTACTTGGTTATAAAACCATTCTTTTCCTTATTACTTCTTAAGCTTGCTTCCTTACTCATTTACTTACTTTCTTACCATTACTACTTCATTATGGTGTATTACTACATATAATGCATATGTGTATATAGGCATATATATGTATATATATGATTACTATAATCATATAATTAAAACATTTTTTTTTACTCGACCGGACTTGCGACCGACCTTGCAAGTCCGGTCCATTCCAGTAGCTACATCGTGTGAAAATTCCAGGGCCGACCGACCTTGCAAGTCCGGTCCCAAGGTCGGTCCATTCCAGTAAGTTTCGTATTGAAATTTTAGCCCGACCGACCTTGCAAGTCCGGTCGCAAGTTCTCGGTCCATTCCAGTAGCTTGCATTACGGGAATTTTTCCGGCCGACCGAACTTGCAAGTCCGGTCGCAAGTTCGGTCCATTCCAGAAGCTTTCATCTGCGGAATTTTTCTGGCCGACCGAACTTGCAAGTCCGGTCGCAAGTTCGGTCCATTCCAGAAGGTTTCAGACGGGAGAATTTTCTGGTCCGACCGAACTTGCAAGTCCGGTCGCAAGGTCGGTCGATTCCAGAAGGTTTCCCGTCTTGTAAATCTGGGCTCGACCGACCTTGCAAGTTCGGTCCTAAGGTCGGTCCGGCACAGTACTTCAGTTTTAAAATCTGTTTTTGGGTGTTTTCTTTACCCATTGTTTCCCCAATCTTTACCAATGTTTCCCCATGATTTAGCACTATTTACAACTCTAAATCACCTTAATTCATTCTCCAAACTTACTACTCCATTCTTACACAACTTACTCAATTTCCTCATTTACTTCCAACACTTACATTGGTTTTCTTCACACTAATGCTACAGATTTTGGTTTCCACATTATGCTACAGATTTTTCCCTCAACACTTATCCTCCAATACTCCCTCAACTAATGCTATTCCTAGCATCCAAATACATTACTCACATCCTAGTTCCATTCCCTTACACACTCCTTTCCAAATCTGTTTCAACTACCAAACACTCCTTCTAAACTCTCCAAATACTTCCTCTTCTAAACACTTAAGTCCTCTCATTCCTACACAAAATTTGACATAGTCTCCCCTATATTTCTAACATTCTCCACACTATTTCAGCTCACATAGTCATATTCTCACACCTGTTTACTCAATACATTATACTCACATTCAATACTACTACAACAATAAAATCCTGCACACATACACATACTACCCATGGTTTTCCCAAGCTTTTAAACTTCATTTAAAAACTTCAAAACTGTTTCAATACCATTACTCATTATACTACAACACTCACTACTCATTACTCAATTCACTACTCATTTTACTACTCTCAAAAACTGTTATACACAATACAAACTAGCTCAAGGTAAGAGACTTTACCTTGTCTCTCTAGTTTTCTTTCTTCTTTCCTTTCCTTCTCCTCTTTCTTCTTCCTTTGTTCTTCTTCACACAACTCAATGCTACACCACCATACCAATACACACTATCCATTTAGCATTCATTTTTACTCTAACCCTAGAATTTAATGTTTTAGGGTTTAGGAAAGAGTATTACCTTCCCAATGGATGGATGAAGTTCTTGACTAGCAAGAGAACAAGATTCCTAGCCCAACAAAGAGCCAAAATCGGCTGGAACAACAAGGAACCAAGAGTTCAAAAACTGAAAATTCTTAAATGCTAATGAGAGCTAGAATGATGGATTTTCGAACTTCTTTTTACCTCAAGATGATAAGGAGGTGAAGGTGCTTCTAATGGTGGACTTGAATCTTCAAATGGTGAATACCCATAAAATCGAAAATGGAGCTTTTGGATTTTTGAAAGGAGGAAAGTGTTCTCCTTTGCAAGGGGATTCCAATGGTGTAATTTTTGTTGATTTGGAGAAGGTTTGAGTGTTCAAAAGAGGAGAGAAGTGAAGTTTTGTGAGCTCTCTTCTTTCTCCATGGAAATCGCAAGGGAGAAGAAAAGAATAGAGAAGAGAAGGAGGGGGTAACGTGAGAGGAAGAGGGGAGTGAGAGAGAAGTCTCATTTTTTCTTTTTGTTTACTTATTGTTGTCTTTTAGCAATAAGAAAATTAAGTGAGTGAGGGGGGGAGCTGGCGGCCCACATGCACACACACCAGATTTTAATTTTTTTATTTGCAAAGTGGACACACTAAGTTTGTTTATTTGCTCTTACCCCACAACTTCCGGTTGTTACAGTTTTACTAACCGGTACCCGTTTTCCGGAATTTTCTCGTTTAATTAATTTTATTGGTTCTAAAGCTTCACTAATATTTATTAGTGACTATTTAGTTGACCAAAATGGTTACGAGCCTGTTTGACCCGCTTAAAGTCACGTTTTCCCGGTTTCCTCGAAAAACACGCTTTAAGGTTCGTTTATGCTTTTAACCCATTTTAAAGGTCCGTTTTCTTCGGGATTTGTTCCCTTGTATTTATTTAGTGTAATTAAGCCTTTAAAAATATAATTAGCCTAATTAATCACTGTTTTTAATTACGGGGTATTTCAATCTACCCCCCTTAAGAAACTTTGCCCTCAAAGTTGCTCAAGGTTACGGTTTACATTTCTACTTATTTGGCAAACCAGTTGCCACAATACATTCTACTACCACCTTACAAGGTGTTCACAATTCTTACACTACCAGCATACACAATTCAGATACCATACTACTCAGTTCAATACTCCATTCCAATACATCAATACTCAATTCATACACAATACTCCATTCAAATACCATACGCAATACACCATCCAATTCGTACGTTCCACAATACATTCGCAATACACTTCACAATGTCATTCGTGTCATATACCGTACAACACAAATGCATTACTCATTACATACATACCATACACATACCATACTCATCGTACTACATACCGAATACTACTAGCACTACTTTGTGCCAATACAATACAATTAGCACTACATGTGCCAACCAAAATACAATTACAATACATACATACTACGCAATGCTAACCCGAAGCAATGCAAAAGCAAAAAGGCTCTACCCCCCTTAAAAGGGGTACGCCCCGTACCCTCCGTGCTATACGGATACTAGACATCTAGTCTACAAATAGATTCGGGTACTTCGCCTTCATGGCGTCCTCTAATTCCCAAGTCGCTTCCTCGACATCGTGGTTAGACCACAAGACCTTCACCATTCGTACAGATTTATGGCGAGTGTCTCTTGTCTTCGTATCAAGGATTCGCAGTGGAGTCTCGACATATCTCATCGTCGGCTCTAGGGATAGATGTTCGGGTTCTAATACATGAGAGGGATCGGCTATGTATTTCTTGAGTTGTGATACATGAAAGACATCATGAACACGCCCCAATTCTTCAGGCAATGCTAGCCTATAAGCTACGGCTCCAATCCTCTCGGTAATGGTATACGGGCCTACAAATTTCGGGCTCAGCTTGCCCTTTTGGCCAAATCGAAAGACACCCTTCATAGGTGAGACACGCAAGAACACTTGGTCGCCCACGGCGAACTCAAGGTCGCGTCGTCGCACATCCGCATAGGATTTCTGTCTATCTTGGGCTGCTTTCATATTTGCTCGGATTGTACCGCTTCGTACTTGTTCCAAATACTCCGGTCCTATGATGACCGCTTCGCTTGACTCATCCCAACACAACGGGGTACGGCAAGGTCTACCATACAAAGCTTGGAATGGCGACATCTTAATCGAAGCATGGTAGCTATTGTTATACGAAAACTCGATAAGATGAAGCTTCTCAATCCAGCTCCCCTGGAAGTCTAAGGCACATGCCCTTAGCATATCCTCTAGTGTTTGGATGGTCCTTTCTGTCTGACCGTCGGTCTGTGGATGGAAGGCGGTGCTAAGCTTCAACTCAGTACCAAGCGCTTCCCGTGTTGCTCTCCAGTATCTCGAAAGAAATCTGGTGTCGCGGTCAGATACAATGGTTTTCGGGACTCCGTGGTGTCGGATGATCTCCTTGTCGAATAGCTCCGCGAGCTTCGCCACCTTCCAGGTGTCCTTCATCGGTATGAATCGGGCAACCTTGGTGAGACGATCGACTACTACCCAGATCATGTTGAGTCCTCCCCTAGCAGGTGGGAGTCCAACAACAAAATCCATAGAGATATCGTGGAATTTCCACTCCGGAATGGGCATGGATTGCACCATTCCTCCCGGTCTTCGGTGCTCGAACTTCACCTTCTGGCATGTGAGACACCTCAGAACATACTCAGTCACGTCTGATTTCATTCCTGACCACCAGAAGTACCTCTTCATGTCTTTGTACATTTTAGAGGCTCCCGGATGGACATGCAATGTCGAACAATGTGACTCTCGCAGAATGCGATCCCTTAGCTCAGCATTGCTTCGGGGGACGCATAATCTGCCATTCAAACGGATCAGACCATCTTCATGCAGTTTGAAGTCGTACTTTCGGCTCGAAGGTACCATCTGTGATTTTCTGTCTGATCTCTGTGAAGTAAGGGTCGCTCAACTGAGCGTCTCGCACCTCGTCAACCAAGCTAGAAGAAGCGAGTAGCGAATGGAGCGAGTGTGCTCGACGACTCAGGGCGTCGGCTACACGTTTGCCTTCCCTTCTTTATACTGGAGGTTGATGTCGTAATCCGAGAGGAACTCCATCCACCTCCTCTGTCTTAGATTCAGTTCTTTCTGGGTAATACATACTGCAAACTTTTGTGGTCGGAGTAGATGGTGATGCTTACCCCATAGAGATAGTGTCGCCATATCTTCAAGGCGAAGACAATGGCTCCTAACTCTAGATCATGTGTCGGGTAATTCTCCTCATGCTTTTTCAGCTGGCGAGAAGCATAGGCTACTACCTTGCCATGCTGCATGAGTACGCATCCCATGCCCTTGCCCGATGCATCACAATACACCTCAAATCCCTCTGTGCCCTCTGGAAGTGTGAGAATTGGCGCTGAGGTCAATGAGTCTTTTAGTTTCTGGAAGGATACCTCGCACTCCTTTGTCCATACAAAAGGTGCATCTTTCTTCATCAATGACGTCATGGGCTTAGCGACTTTTGAGAAGTCCTTTACAAACCTCCGGTAATAACCGGCTAAACCAAGAAAGCTCCGGATGTCGGTAACAGTCTTAGGTCTAGGCCATGATCGCACTGCTTCGATTTTGGATGGATCTACTGAAATGCCCGCGCTCGAGATGACATGACCGAGGAATGATACCTGATCTAGCCAAAACTCGCATTTGGAGAACTTCGCATACAGCTGGTTCTCGCGCAGTGTCTCAAATACTCTTCTCAAATGGTTTTCATGTTCTTCTGGTGACTTCGAATACACAAGAATGTCGTCAATGAATACTACTACTGAAGTGTCCAGCTGATCACTGAATAACCGATTCATTAGGTCCATGAATTTGGCTGGTGCATTAGACAAACCGAATGGCATCACCGTGAATTCGTAGTGGCCATATCTTGTTCGGAATGCTGTTTTCTCAATGTCTTGCTCTTTGATAGCAATTTGGTGATATCCGGATCGGAGATCAATCTTAGAAAAGACGGATGCTCCCTTCAACTGATCGAACAGGTCGTCGATGCGTGGCAATGGATACTTGTTCTTTACAGTGACCGCATTCAATTCGCGGTAGTCGATGCAGAGGCGGAGACTACCGTCCTTCTTCTTCACGAAGAGGACCGGTGCTCCCCAGGGTGATACGCTCGGGCGTATAAACCCTTTGTCGAGAAGATCATGTAGTTGTTCTTTGAGTTCTGCCATTTCTGCTGGTGCCATACGGTATGGTGCCCTAGCAATGGGACCAGTACCCGGTACAAGGTCGATTTCAAACTCTACTGCTCCTGTGGTGGCATACCAGGTAGCTCTTTCGGAAATACATCAGGGAATTCTGAGACTACTGCTACCTCATCATCACTGAACTCTGGATCTCTCTCCAGGTCTTGCACGTGACATAAATACACTTCATGTCCTTTTCTGAGCTCCCGATACATTGCCATAGCGGAGATGACTGTAGTTGAAGGCTCTCTCGGTCTCTGGCGGTATGAAACAGTGACCCCAGATGGACTCTTGAGCAGCAATCGGTGCTCGGCGCATAGGATCCGTCCTTTGTGCCGCTCCAACCAGTTCATTCCAATTATCAAGTCGAATCCCAATCCGTTGAATTCAATGAAGGAAATGGGAAACGCTTCACCTTTGATTTGAATGGTGGCGGTGTGGTAATACTTAGTACACTTACCCGCTCCTTCGACGGGAGAGTAACCAAGAAATTTGGTAGCTCATCTGCGTCTAGCCCCAACCTTGTAGCGAAGATGGCGATACAAAGGTGTGAGAGGCGCCGGAGTCGAATAATACTGAGGCTTCGATGCCGTTTACTGGGAAGGTTCCCGTTAGAATGGTGCCGCTCTTGCCGGCTTGTTCTTCGGTGAGGATGCTCAGGTTACCTTCGGTACCGAGTCCACAACCTATTGATTCATGAGATTATAAGTAAAGATGGTGGAACGCAAGTGGAATTTAATAACCAACACTGCTTTTATTGAATAACCAACCATCATACATACTGTGTCTCTAATACACGTTACTACTGGATTACATGCTACTACAAGATTAATACTTTCTAAAGGTAAGGTTCAGGCGTCCTGGTTTCATGTGTGTGGCATTGATTATTGCCGGTGGTGCCGTATTCAACTTGATCTTCTGGATCCCGTGATACAGCAACCTTGATTTTCCACCCATGATTAGAACATCTCCTGATCTCAATACCAATTTCTCTGCGAGGTCCACACGCTTCCGCTCGCTATACAAAAACGGCGTCATCACCAATGGACCAAGACACTACGGGCACTCCTAGTTCAAGAGATTCCGCTGTCTCGTCCTTGTCTTGGTGTAAGCCAAGTCGTCCTTCTTTCTCATAGAAGTTGACGATACATAGATCTGCTTCAAGTGCAGGGATTGGTTCATCTTCATACTGTTGTGCAATTTCTACAGCTTGTGTGACAAGCATTTGGAATTCTGGGGGTATTGCTGGAGGTGTTGCTCCGTCTCCTGCTCGCGTTGTTTGGTATGTCTTGGTATAAGGGTTCCAGTCCTTTCCCAAGCACATCATTTTCAGCTTCATTGTAGCTCCACCGGGGAATTCGGGTGTATAAAATCCTCCTGGACCTATCCCTAACTCGTTGCATCGTCGGATGATTGAAACTTGTGTTTCGGGTGTCAGGTATCCTTTTAATAAGATCATACCTGTGCGGATGACCTGACACTGTTCGTTGTTGAAGTGGTGATTGGCGATGTCGGTCTCTTCATGAGGTGAGTTTGAAGGTATTGGGTAACAGATATGGAATTTCCCTAAGGTGGTAAATTTCATCTAGAGTGAGTTCTAGGCTTACTAATTCATTTCATGCTCAATACATACTTCCGTGTTATTTACTCATGCTCAATTTCATACTTCAAGTACTTACGCATTCATGTTCACATTCATACAATTACTTCAATACTTGTCATGCTCTTCAAGGATTAAAGGTTACGGTAGTTACCTGGGCCGGACTAGTCCCGGTCCCATCACGGTCTATGATGTGTAAGGCCGGCTGCCTCTACGGTGCGCCCTCTGCGGACCTCGGGACCCCTGTCCCTGCGAGGTGTGCTGGGCATGAGCATCGCCAGATGCAACCTCCTTGCCTTCACGCTTCTTGTAGCCCTGGTAGTTGCCCTTGGGCTTAGAGTTCTCCGGGCATGCATTGGCACGGTGGCCCGGTTTCTAACAAGTGAAGCAGCGGATCTCCCTTCCTTGGCAATCTGTCCGGGATGATCCTTGTTGCAGTTACGGCAGATGTAGCTGCGGCCATCAGATTGGTTCTTTCCTTGGCCAAATCCAGAACCTATAGCTTCCAAGTTAGCAAGGTTCGGTATACTTACAATACTCTACATACATACAAATTCACAAGCGTACTAATTCGGTTTCGGGTCCTTACCCCTGTAGGGCTGAGACCTCAGTGGCTTCGCTGCCACTGGTGCGGTGTAGGCAATCTGTAATGGCTCAGCTGCCTTGCCCTTCTCAGCATGGGCAACGCCGTCTCCGGAAGTGTTCTTATGGTGGGAATGCTTCCCCTTCCTTTTCTTCCAAGGTTTGGATTGGTTTTGGTCATCGGAGGTGTTTTTGTTGCTTGCCTTGCGCTTAAGCGCTTGATCTTCATCCCTCAGCTGGCATGTGATCTCCACTCGGGAGGCAGCATGGTAACACTCCTGAATTACTTAGGCATTAGGTTACACTTACATACGGGAATACTAATTCACATTACTCATGGTTTTTTAAGGGTTCAACTTGTTTCCTGAAGGGAGGTAAACCGTGTGAAGCCCATGTCATACCGGAGTCGATGGCTCAATCCGCCATAGAACGGTCGACCAAGACTTGGCCGGTATACCCAAGGTCGGGTAGAAGTCGGAGAAGAGAGGGAAGGTGCGGTAATATTCATCAACTGTCATCTTCTCGGTCATTTTTAGTGCATCGAGCTCAAGCCTTTCTTGGTCTTGACATGCTCGGGGTAGTACTTAGATCGGAGGAGAGAGGTGATGCTTCCCATCCGAATGCGGGATCAGCTATGTGCTCGGCCTTAACGAGCTTCCACCAGTCCATAGCCGCGTCTTTGAGGTAATACGCAGCTATCCTCACTCGAACTCCAGCAGGAGTCTCAAGTGTCTCGAATGCCGTCTCCATCTCGGAGAGATAGGCCTCGAGTTTGGCGGGGTCGCTCTCGCCTCTAAAGCATGGAGGTCGAAGGTCGGCGACTGCTTTTACCCAATTCGTTTCACGGGGTTGAGGCAGGTCGGGCTGCTGCTGCTGTTGTTGCTGCTGAGTTTGTTGTGTTTGTTGTACCGCGGTGATTACTTGCGGTAGCATCTGTGCTACCGTGGCGGCGACGATCTCAGCTATCGTCTGCGCGCCCGGTCCTTTGTTGCCCCCTCCTCTGGGATGATCTGGACCTCGTCCTGACATCTGAACAAGTGTGGATTACATTAGATGTCATGATACTATGACCTCATGGTCTTGATTCAACAATGGTATCGTCCTTGCAGACGTTAAGGGTATCCGTTGTTATCAACGGTAGTTCCTAGTTAGGTTTTCTACATATCCGTCTTAAGACGGTTGAAATCCTAACTCGGTAATCACTACTCTTAAGATTCTAATCATCAAGCGAGACTTCGCTCTGATACCACTTTTGTAACACCCCCAACCGCTAATCCGTCCATTATCCTCTAATCAATCCCATACTTACCCTTCTCGCAGCGGAATACTTACTTACTCCCGGGCGGGTGATACAACGCCGTTAACCCTCCAAGGTTAACAAGGCTACTACTACTTACCGTTTCGGTCTGATGATTAGAACGAAATACATACATACTACTTACTTTATAACACCAAATACTTAACTTACATTTGATTACCGAGTATCCAAGTTATACGAATTACAATCCAGTGCTACTTCTCAAAAAAATTAAGAGTTTATACATTCTCTCCTTACTACCAATCATGAACTCATTATCCAAAAAGGTGTACCACATGGTACACCGGCTACACAAAAGGCCTTAGCCGTGTACAACTCAGTACACCGTTTCAATCCTACTATCTACCAAAAAGTATCACATTCCGTCCTTACCCTTCGTCACGCCTCGCGGGTACCTGTGGAGTAAAAACATTCCCCCTAGGGGTCAGCTTACGCTGCATATGATAACCACATACCCACCCGCGTGCTAGCGAGGGTACGCCAAACTAATTGGTCGAGTACATGCGGTTCGTTTCATTCATACATACATACATGCTTATACAATACAAACAATACAATACATTCCATACACAAGGCATACACACTACAATACATACAAGGGAGACAATTCAAGTCAACCATTCATACTTACCCATACTCACCGCATTACGGAGATACAATTCTCCAATACATACAAAGGTCTTGTTAGCCTCATTACACACCCGGGTTAATCGGGTGTTCAATACTTTTTACTCTGGGTCAATGACTTACAATAGTTAAAATACAAATACAATACTTACTTCTTACATACTTTACTTCCAGTTAAGTCGGTATGACCTCCGGGCAGGGATTACTACATCCCACCACCGGGCTTTAGGGTGGCCCACTATCCAGGATGCTACCCATTCAAGGGATTTGGTCCAAGGAAAATATTATAGCAGGATTCGGATCCAACCTCTTGTGTCTCCTTATCCTCACGCGTGGCCGAAACTATATCGGGCTTCTACTCATTCCATTTTACTCATTACTCATGTTAGGAGTAGGTCGTTAGGAATTAGTAGAAGTCCATACTTACTTTCCATACATACATACAATACTCCAGTACACAATACTTACACATACTCCTCAATTCCATCATTCATTTCATGAATTATACAAACTATTGTTCAAGAAGATACAACAAGAACAATATAGTTCAAACACAATTACGTGCAATAAAAGTCCGATTCAGCATTTATCTTATTGGTGACACATAAGCACACAAATCGGGGTAACCAAGTTAGGATACAAGGCATGAAGAAATCATACCGTTCACCGTCGTAGGGTACTACCGGTTCCTTTGGAGCTCAACTATGGGATTCCTATACATACATGAAGTAGTATGATCAATGATCTATTATTGATCTACTTACTCCTTCATTGATATTTCGATGTATACTTACTACTTCATTACTTTCTTACTTGGTTATAAAACCATTCTTTTCCTATTACTTCTTAAGCTTGCCTCCTTACTCATTTACTTACTTTCATACCATTACTACTTCATTAGTGGTGTATTACTACACATACATATGCATATGTGTATATAGGCATATATACATGTATATAAATGATTACTATAATCATATAATTAAAACATTTTTTTTACTCGACCGGACTTGCGACCGACCTTGCAAGTCCGGTCCATTCCAGTATGCTACATCGTGTGAAAATTCCAGGGCCGACCAACCTTGCAAGTCCGGTCCCAAGGTCGGTCCATTCCGTAAGTTTCGCAGTTGAAATTTTAGCCCGACCGACCTTGCAAGTCCGGTCGCAAGGTCGGTCCATTCCAGTAGCTTGCATTACGGGAATTTTTCTGGCCGACCGAACTTGCAAGTCCGGTCGCAAGTTCGGTCCATTCAGAAGCTTTCATCTACAGAATTTTTCGGCCGACCGAACTTGCAAGTCCGGTCGCAAGTTCGGTCCATTCCAGAAGGTTTCAGACGGGAGAATTTTCTGGTCCGACCGAACTTGCAAGTCCGGTCGCAAGGTCGGTCGATTCCAGAAGGTTTCTCGTCTTGTAAATCTGGGCTCGACCGACCTTGCAAGTTCGGTCCTAAGGTCGGTCCGGCCCAGTACTTCAGTTTTAAAATCTGTTTTTGGGTGTTTTCTTTACCCATTGTTTCCCCAATCTTTACCAATGTTCCCCACATGATTTAGCACTAGTACAAAAATGGTCTTTTTCTGCGCCCCTATTTCCGCGGTTGTTAAACAACCGCAGAATAGAGATCCTATTTCGGCGGTTCTTATGTCAAACCGCCGAAATAGGTCGTTTTCTATTTTTAAAAAATAAACAGACCTATTTCGGCGGTTCTTACATAAAACCGCCGAAATAGGTCTGTTTTTTTTTAAAAAAATAGAAAACGACCTATTTCGGCGGTTTTGACATAAGAACCGCCGAAATAGGGTATCTTTTAAAAAAAAAATGTCGACGATCTATTTCGGCGGTTCTTAGGTTAGAACCGCCGAAATAGGTTCTTTATTAACAACCCCTACCCTAATTCTCTCATTCACCCCGACGCTTCAATCTTCTCGACTCCCGCTGCTGCTCCTCCGACCGAAGAACGACTCAGATCGCCTCCCCTCCTTCCGCCGCCGCCTGTCCTCGCCGCCGCGCCTTCCTCGCCGCCTGTCGTCGCAGCCGCCGCGCGTCACCTCCGGTCGTCGGTGCCGGCGAAGTCAAACAGAAGAGAGGAGCAGCAGGCGAAATCGAGGGAGTTCGAAGGTATTTCAATTTTGAGTTTTATTTATGGATTTATTGTGATTGTTGTTGAAATTGTGGTTGAATGTGAATGTGGATGATTGAATTAGTGAAGTTTATGAAATTTGTGTATATAAGTAGTATTGTAGAAGTGAAGTTATATGTGCACACAAGGTGCTCGACAAAATGTTTGAGTGAATAATTGTGGTTTTTTTGCTCATTTTGTGTGGTTGTGCCTTTGTTTTTGATTTTTAATTTTCATTACTTTTCTTTTATTCTTGTTTTATTTCTACTTTGTGTAACTATACATCAAATTTGATTAGTGAGGATTAAGCTTGCTTTCGTTTTAGACTTTTAGTATTTGTTCGGATTGTTTTGCTTTTCGTTTTTGATTTTGCGTTTTGCTTTTCGTTTTTAATTGCTTGAATATGAGGAATTTACATTGCTTTGAGTATTAGTGGTGTTATTGTATAATGATGAAGAGATTGAGTTGTTTTAGTGTTAATAAAATGATGATTAAAGGACTTGGAATCCAAGGGGAAATAGATGAGTTTGTGCAGAATTTAATGTGTGTTAGTGATTAAGATTGTTGTGGATATTAGAAATGAGTTGGTGAGCTGAAATTGTGTGTGGGGGCAATGCTAAAATTATAGGGGAAACTCTATCAAAATTGTCCTAGAAATTAGATGACTTAAGGTTTACATAATTCTTTTTTTTTTAGGTTTCAAATTTAATTATGTAGGTTAATAGTATGTAGTTCGTTTATCTTTTCTCTTAATTCAATTAGGATATGTTTACATGCTAAGTTTTATTTTTACTTTGTTTAATTATACGTCAAATTTGATTAGTTAGGATTACGCTTGCTTTCGTTTAGACTTTTAGTATTTATTCTGTTTTTATGCTTTTTGTTTTTGATTTTGCGGTTTGCTTTGTTTATTTTATTTATTTGTCATTACTTGAATTGGTTTAGTATTAAGTTACAAAATTCTTTTTTTAGCTTTCAAATTTAATTCTGTAGGTTTAATAGTATGTACTTCATTTATCTTTTCTCTTAGTTCAATTAGGATATATTTACTTGATAAGTTTTAATAATTTGTTTCAATTTTATTTGCGTTTTATTTTTCTCGAGTGGATTAATTAATTTTATAGTTTTATTTTGTGTTTTATTTTTGTTTATTTACTCATTTTGTGTGGTTACGCCTTTAGGGGGGAATCACCGTTGCTGTTTCCTTCTCTGTGTACAAGTAAGCTACTAAACTTTGCTTTTTGTTTGATCATTGAGATTATGTATTCAGATAATATAGGTGCTAGTATATAATTTAGGTTGAAACCTTAGAGTTAGAGTAGCTAGCTTATTTAATATGCATACAGTCACGCTTCATTAACCGTACCGTTTTGTATTTCAAATAAAGTATGGAGCGTGACTGGATGTACGGTGAGCGAGGGGATCACTATCGCAACATGTTGAAAGAGTTTTGCAAAGCGGCAGTGCAGCACAAGGACATGACAAAGGCGGAGAAAATACCTTGTCCTTGTGTTGACTGCGGTGTCTTAAGGAAATTTTCAAACATTGTGGAAATTGAATTCCATCTGAAGACTCGCGGTTTCATGCCACACTATAGAGATGGATTTTTCATGGAGAAAGTGTTGAACATAATGTCGGGTCCTCGTACATTAATGAAAGGGAGAGGATGAGAACAGACCACACATTTGATTTTGTCGAGTCGGAACCGATCCCAAATGCTTCCGGAGTCAATGACAGTGAACCGACTTATCATGATGAGCAAATAATGGAGATGCTTGATAACGTTGAGAATAATTTTGTTGATCGACCGGATGAGTATCAAAGGTTGTTGGACGCATCCAAGACGGCATTGTATCCTACGTGCACTAAGTACACGAAATTGACGGCTATATTGAATTTGTTCAACCTGAAGGGAAGATATGGATTGAGTGACAAAGGTTTCTCGGCATTCCTCGAGCTGATTCATGATATGCTACCGGATGAGAATGGTCTCCCTACCACCACCTATGAGGCAAAGAAATGGGTATGTCCAATGGGAGTAGAGTACAAAAAAATTCACGCGTGTCCAAACAACTGTGTGTTGTACAGGGGTGAATACGCACATCTGGACACTTGCCCGAAATGTCAGCTGTCCCGGTATAAGCATAAAGATGGTGAGTACTCCTCCGTTCAAAAAAAAAGCCCTCCAGCTAAATTACTGTGGTATTTGCCGATTATACCCAGATTCAAACGGTTGTTTGCGAATCCGAAAGATGCAAAGAATTTACGATGGCACGCAGAGGGTAGAAAGAGTGATGAGAAATTAAGACATCCAGCAGATGGACCTCAGTGGAGAAACATCAATAGACGGTTCAAAGAACATTTTGGAGGTGAAGATAGGAATTTGAGGCTTGGGCTATGTACTGACGGGATGAACCCGTACGGCACATTAAGCAGTCAACACAGTACTTGGCCCGTTTTACTAGTGATCTACAATTTGCCTTCGTGGTTGTGTATGAAACGCAGGTACATAATGTTATCTCTTTTGATATCTGGCCCCAAGCAGCCAGGTAATAATATTGATGTATACCTCGCCCCATTGATTGATGATTTGAAGTTGCTGTGGAATGAGGGAACCGTTGTGTATGATGCTTATGCAAGGGAAAATTTCACGCTCAAGGCGTTGTTGTTCTGTACGGTCAACGATTTCCCTGCATACGGGAACTTGTCTGGATACACTGTGAAAGGAACATTTGCATGTCCGGTGTGCGAGGATGACACATGTTCGGACCGTTTACAAAATTGTGGTAAGAATGTTTACATGTGTCATCGACGTTTTCTACCTGAAGATCACCCTTATCGTAAGAAGAAGAAACTGTTCAATGGTGAGGCCGAGACTCGAGTGGCCCGTCTACCTTTGACCTCTGAGGAAGTGTATGCAAAGGTTAAGGACATTGTGAACGTCTTTGGAAACACATCGAAACCGGCAAAGAACATTTGGAAAAAATGCTCTATCTTCTGGGATTTACCGTATTGGCGTCACCTGCCTGTCAGACACTGTTTGGATTTCATGCACATCGTAAAGAATGTTGGTGAGGCAGTGAGTGGGACTTTGCTCAACATACCCGGCAAAACGAAAGACGGATTGAAAGTGAGAAAAGACATGCAAGCCATGGGTATAAGGAAAGAGTTACACCCACAGGAGAATGAGAGACGAATATACCTACCTCCTGCATGCTACACACTTTCAAAGAATGAGAAGATCAGCTTCTGTAAATGTCTACACTCGGTAAAAGTACCATCTGGATATTCTTCAAACTGGAAGAATATTGTATCAATGAAGGATTTGAAACTGTTAGGCATGAAATCTCACGATTATCATGTATTGATGTTACATCTTCTGCCAGTAGCCATCCGTGGGATATTGCCAAATGATGTCAGAAATGCGTTAACCAGATTGTGTTTCTTCTTCAATGCTGTCTGCTGCAAGGTAATTGATGTAAACTCTCTCGATGATCTACAACGTGAAATAGTGGTAACATTATGTCAATTAGAGATGTATTTCCCACCATCATTCTTTGACATAATGGTGCACTTGATAGTCCACATTGTTCAAGAGATCCAATTTTGTGGTCCGGTCTACTTACGCTACATGTACCCTTTTGAACGATACATGGGTATTCTAAAGGGTAGAATGAGGAATAGATATCGACCAGAAGGGAGCATAATTGAAGCAACGGTGACTGAGGAAGTCACAGAATTTGTGACTGATTATCTGAATGAAGCAGAATCAATCGGTATCCCAAAACCAAGACACTACGGCAGATATAAAGGCAAAGGTGTCATTGGAAGATTGTGCAAGTACCAAGTCAACTGATTCATCAAGCACATCTGTTTGTGTTACAACACCTTGAGGCTGTTGAACCCTTCTTTGATACTCATATGAATGAGTTGAGACAACAAAATCCTACCAGAAACCATCTTTGGCTTACGAAAGAACAAAACCGACTGTTTGTCCAATGGTTCAAATATTATGTCTTTGAAAAAGCGTCATCAAATTCAGAAGTTCTCAATGAGGAAATCAGATTTTTGGCAATAGGACCTGAACCTAATGTTGTATCATTTGAGGGATATGACATTAGTGGGTATACTTATTACACTGCACGCCAAGATGCTAAATCAATAAACCAGAACAGTGGAGTAAAAATAGAAGCGGCATTCAATGAGTACCACATCGGTAACCAGTCTCAACCAGTGAGGAGCTCCAGTTGGTATTACGGTGTTATCGAGGACATTTGGGAGCTAGACTACCATATTGATTCGTTTTTAGTGTTCCGTTGCAAATGGGTGGACAACCGACGTGGAATCCAAAACGATGGAGGTCTTACCTTGGTTGATCTCACACGTGCCAGTTTTAAGGATGATCAGTTTGTTATGGGAAAAGATTGTGACCAAGTGTGGTATGTTCAGGATCCAAAAGACTTCAGATGGTCTGTTGTTCTTCCAGGTAGAAGACCAGTTCAGATTGAAAATGAAAATGAGGATGATGATGATGAGAATGAGACGATTGAAGGAACAACATTGTTTCCTACGGGGTTGCGGGATTTAAATGTTGATACTCAAAACGACTTGATTTATGCACGATCAGACCATGACGAGGGTTTTTGGGTTGATAACACCAAAACATAGAAGTATTTATGGTAATGTTATGTTAACTATTTTTCTTGACTTGTTCAACATTTGTCATTACATTATAAATTCATTCAATTAATTTGACTAACTTATCTTTACTGCAGTGGCTGATCACCCTATGGACCAGCCCATTGAAGAAGCTGATCCTCATCAGCAGAGACCAGCAAAACGGGTCACACGAGGAGGAAAGAAGGGGAAGAGAACTCACCCACCGGAGGATGAGGCTTGTCCATCACAGCAGGTGACAGAGCCACCAGCTTCCTCCTCCTCCGGACAGAAGGTGAAGAAGAGAGGTGCCACCCGTGCACTGAAGGCAATTAAAGGCCCCCCCACGAAGCCTTTGCAGTTCAATGAGTTCAACCAGCCATACGGTAATTGGAAGCATGATTATACTGCATATGCTGGCCACCTGGTCAAGACTTACTGCGACATAAATCACAATTGGAAGCAAGTGCCACAATCATTGAAGGACACTATGTTTGGGATTCTTCAGGTGTGTTATTTTTTTATAATATGTTATATAATTTTAGAGTTTCTCGTTACTTGTGTTACTAAATGACTAATAATTGTTTATGTAGAGTCGTTTCTGCATTGATCCTTCTCTTAAGGAGGATATACTGAAAAAAATGGGGCGACAGTTCCGCGACCATAGGAAGGCCCTCTCTGACAAGTACATTCATGGTGCTGCGTATCAAGACCCTGAATCGGATGATGCAGAAAGAGGCGATGAACTGCCACCCTGGGAGGCGTACGAGGGCATCACTGAGGAGCAGTGGACCCGTTTGTGGAGTATCGTCACACGCAGAGTACCAGGTAGAGCTAATATTCAACGCTGTCTTTTAACATTTTGGCTGTTTTATTTGCTTATTTGTATCTTACACGTTACATATGTATTTGTAGGCGGTTCGTGCAAAACAGCAGGCAAATGCGAAGAAAAATCTATACCCACATCACTTAGGTGGTAAAAGCATTGCCGAACGCGTACCAGAGTGGGAGCAAAAGGGCTTGCTTCCACAGGATGTGGCTCCTAGCGACAGAAGGATGAAGGTGTGGGAGTTGAGTCGAGTGCCAAAAAACTCGACGCCGGAAAATCCTCAGTACGATGATGCCACGAGAGAGATTATAAATCAAATGGTATCTAATTTCGGTTCATAAGTTTAATATTTGTTTGTGTACCTGTATATTAATGAATTTTGTTAATTTTGTGTTTTATAGGAAGAGTTAAACTCTCAAGTTACTGAGGGTTCTTGGGCTCCGAACAGACAATATGATCCCCTTTCTCGTGCTCTTGGAAAGGTGGATCATCCTGGTCGCGCTATTGGTTTTGGTGGACAAGTTGGTATCCGCCAAGCTTTTGGTAATCCGGGGTCTAGGAAAGGCTCACAAGGAAGGATGATCAGCTATGAGGAACATTTGAAGGTTACTGCTGAGATGGAGCAGAGGCTTATGCAGAATGTTCAGCATTTGGTTGCAGAGGAGATGACAAAAATACGCTCACAGATGTGCAGTAGTCAGGAGGTGACTAGACCAGCCCATGCACCATCAGCTGATAGGGAGGAGGGCACACCAGTACGGCAGAGTAGTGTGCAGTCGATAGATCCATATCCACATGCATCTATTAAGGTTTAGTCACATTAACTTAGAAAATAAATTATTTATTATCATCTATTTACTTCGATTGTGTTCGTTTAACCCTTCTTTACTTAATGTTCAGGAACCCTGTTTATGCACGCTGTTCATACCGATGGGAGGTGCGGATATTATGGTGGCGTGGGGTAAATTGTTTCCCTCATCTGGTACAGACACCGTCGGCGGTGAACCACTACGGCAGGGGTATGTCCGGGTGCTTGTAGATGATTATGTGACAGAGTATGCTGATGTTGCTATACCGGTACCTCTGGGACAGAGAAACATACTTCGCTCTGTTCAAACAGCTACAATCCAATGGCCGGGTACATGGGTCAAAATCTCGGGCCAGGTAAACACAATTAACGCTTACTCTAAAATTATAATTATCCGATGTTTCAATTAGTATATGGTTTAGAGTGAGTCACTTAAACTTAATTAATCAACAAATTAGGAAAATGTCAAGTCGAAAAAAACTTCTAAAGGAAAAGGAAAAAGTGTTGCCACACCAGCTCTCACGGGGGCATCCTCCAACTTCATGATGAGACCTGCTTTAGTAGAGAAGAACATATTGGAGGGGTTGTCACAGAACATGAGACTTCTGCACTCGGCCTTGTTGATGACGTCACCTCAGAGTGATAGGATCCAAGTGGAGGATAGCCAGGGTCTTTTTCACCATCACGAACCCGAAGGACGGACGCATACGTTCGATATATATATGTCCGACTTCGTTGATGTATTCAAGAGAGACTGGTTAAATGTGTCGATTCTGAAGTCAGCTAGCATGTGAGCGATCTCATACCTTTTCCTATATTAATGAAATACTTGAATTATTTTTTGTACTTTAACGCCGTTCACTGATGTTGTGTCTTTATGGTGCAGGCATGTGCATTCCAAGGCGATACGAGATCATCAGACTGACAGCTTCGGATTCCTATGCCCTGATACTTGCAGTGAAGTGACTATGTCAATGGATCCTGAAAGTCTTTTGCGGTACGTGACGAACGCAATATATGAATGTGCAGACAAGTCATACATTATGCTACCATATTATCAAGGGTAAGTCATACTTCCATATCTTATTACGTTTTATTTATAAGTTATGTTATCCGTGTTATGATTTCAATTTTATTCATCACGTGAGCAGTCGTCATTGGTCGTTGTTGGTTTTGGTCATGAAATACCCGAGAGTCTTACAGTTCGACTCACTTGGTACGAGTGCCAAGAAGCCAGCGATAGCAGCGGCTCTAAAGAGGTGAGCTATTTAAATTATACTACAATTGTCATAACTTAATAAATTGTTTCGTTAAATTTGATTAATTGTGTATTACATTTAAAATATTTATTTTGTATAGTGGCTTCCAAGCTGCACTGCGTGCATTGCAAAAGACACCGAAGAACATCCCTTGGACTACAGTGAAGGTAGTTTTACTTATTTTGTGCAAATAGTTAACATGTTAATAGTAGACCTGCAAGTATGACTGATAACGTAATGTGTGAATGTATAGTGTCCAGTACAGCCTGGTGGATCAGAATGCGGTTACTATGTTATGAGGTTTATGCATGACTTAGTAGCATCATCCAAGTTTTTGCCAGAAAAATCATTGGACATGGTATTAAACTATCTTTGAAAGTCTTGGTTTATATGTATTTTTATTCTTTGTCATTCTTTGTGTAGTGTCTCATTAACTATTCATTTTTGTTTGTTCAAGGCTTTCGAAGAAATCGTGGGCATTGGAAGTTATGAAAATAGGCACATATCTGAAATCCTCGAGGAATGGGCAGAATTTATCTCCATCGACGTACTTAGTTGATTCCTCTTAAGTTGTTTGCGTTGAACGTTACTTGTGTTTATATGTATTTCATTAGATTGAAACGTAGTGAATTGTATATTGTAATGGAGTGTGGTGTGGAGAGTGCATGTGGTGAAGTGTACAACTAATCCTTTTTTTGTTATGAATTTTCTTGCGTTTTTGCATTTATTGATGCGTGCCGATGATTATGGCCGCTTTATGGGTTTATAGTATGCTACCGAGGCGCCCCACTGTGGTGGCAGCATTATACAATGCATTTACAGGTTTGCTTAATTTTGTGGTGTATTTGGGTGCAATAATAAGCTGGAAAGGAAAAAACAAAAAAAAAGACTGTCTATTTCGGCGGTTCCTACTAAAGAACCGCCGAAATAGACCAGCTCCATTTGACCGTCTTCGTTTGACCTGGCCACCTATTTCGGCGGTTCCTACTAAAGAACCGCCGAAATAGGGTAAAATACTATGTCTGCGTGCTCATTTCTGCGGTGTAAACGCAGAAATAGGCTTTTTTCCTACTAGTGTAGCACTATTTACACACTCTAATCACCTCAATTCATTCTCCAAACTTACTACTCCATTCTTACACAACTTACTCAATATTTCCTCATTTCAATTCCAACACTTACATTGGTTTTCTTCACACTAATGCTACAGATTTTGGTTTCCACATTATGCTACAGATTTTTCCCTCAACACTTATCCTCCAATACTCCCTCATTTAATGCTATTCCTAGCATCCAAAATACATTACTCACATCCTAGTTCCATTCCCTTAACACCTCCTTTCCAATCTGTTTCAAGCTACCAACTACTCATTCTAAACTCTCAATACTTCCTCTTCCTAAACAACTTAAGTCCTCTCATTCCTACACAAAATTTGACATAGTCTCCCCTGTATTTCTAACATTCTCCACACCCTATTTCAGCTCACATAGTCATATTCTCACAACCTGTTTACTCAATACATTATACCACATTTCAATACTACTACAACAACAATAAATCCTGCACACATACACATACTACCCATGGTTTTCCCAAGCTTTTAAACTTCATTAAAAACTTTAAAACTGTTTCAATACCATTACTCGTTATACTACAACAGACTCACTACTCATTACTCAATTCACTACTCATTTTACTACTCCAAAAACTGTTATAATACACAATACAACTAGCTCAGGTAAGAGACTTTACCTTGCTCTCTCTAGTTTTCTTTCTCTTTCCTTTCCTTCTCCTCTTTTCTTCTTCCTTTGTTCTTCTTCACACTATACTCAATGCTACACCACCATACCAATACACACTATCCATTTAGCATTCATTTTTACTCTAACCCTAGAATTTAATGTTTTAGGGTTTAGGAAAGAGTATTACCTTCCAACGGATGGATGAAGTTCTTGACTAGCAAGAGAACAAGATTCCTAGCCCAACAAAGAGCCAAAATCGGCTGGAACAACAAGGAACCAAGAGTTCAAAAATTGAAAATTCTTAAAATGCTAATGAGAGCTAGGAATGATGGATTTTCGAACTTCTTTTTACCTCAAGATGATAAGGAGGTGAAGGTGCTTCTAATGGTGGACTTGAATCTTCAAATGGTGAATACCCATAAAATCGAAAATGGAGCTTTTGGATTTTTGAAAGGAGGAAAGTGTTCTCCTTTGCAAGGGGATTCTAATGGTGTAATTTTTGTTGGATTTGGAGAAGGTTTGAGTGTTCAAAGAGATGAGAGAAGTGAAGAGTTTTGTGAGCTCTCTTCTTTCTCCATGGAAATCGCAAGGGAGAAGAAAGAATAGAGAAGGAGAAGGAGGGGGAGTGCCAACGTGAGAGGAAGAGGGGAGTGAGGAGAGAGAGTCTCATTTTTTTCCTTTTTGTTTACTTATTAGGTTTGTCTTTTAGCAAATAAGAAACATTAAGTGAGTGAGGGAGGGGGGAGCTGGCCAGCCCACATGCACACACACAGATTTTTAATTTTTTTATTTGCAAAGTGGACACACTAAGTTTGTTTATTTGTATTCTTACCCCACAACTTTCCGGTTGTTACAGTTCTTACTAACCGGTACCCGTTTTCCGGAATTTTCTCGTTTAATTAATTTTATTGGTTCTAAAGCTTCACTAATATTTATTAATGATTATTTAGTTGACCAAAACTGTTACGAGTCTATTTGACCCGCTTAAAGTCATGTTTTCCCGGTTTCCTCGAAAAACGCACTTTAAGGTTCGTTTATGCTTTTAACCCATTTTAAAGGTCCGTTTTCTTCGGGATTTGTTCCCTTTTATTTATTTTAGTGTAATTAAGCTTTTAAAAATATAACTAGCCTAATTAATCACTGTTTTTAATTACGGGGTATTTCACAAATACAGATACTTTTTCAAACACGTATATACTACCAAATTACATTAGCCTAATTATATAACTCTGGTAAAAAAAAATGCAACATATATATCTCTTGAAGCGACCATTACAAATGGTTGTTTAACAATATACCAACTTTTAGCTTAGATCTAATGTCATGTCATTCTTTATTCATCTAAAACAATTGCAGACTCATCCATAATGTAAGTTGACTCAAGTCTTTCATCTCTACAAGTCAATGCATAGTCAACAAATCTAAAATACAAGTTAGAAACATTCTGTCATACAATGTTAAATATGAATTACAACATAAAGATCTTATTGTTGGTATGATATAATTAGCTCCACTTAACCATGTTGTTAAGACTTTCCACCTCCTTGACCACATGTACCCCTGGACCGGCTAACACGAAGAAAGTTAGGCCCTCCAAGCCAGGACCCTGACCCCGATAAGATCAAGTCCCCTGCCACCTGGTCAGACTCAACTAGGTCCCACCAGCATCGACCCCGGTCACACTTCATCACCGCTTTAATCTTGGCACCATGAAAGCACTCGTGACTTAGCACGCGTGTCTCTGACATCCAGTCCCATTAATCACTTCGAACAACCCCCCCCCCCCCCATTACCGACTCAGACCCCATCATTGCCAACTTGAACACTCGTCGGACACATCGTTAATACCACATACTTTCCATGATTAAGAGGTAACCAAACAAGGGAAGGAAGCTTCAACCCTTATAAGAGCCATCCCGGATAAAGTCAGCCCTATCCTACGTGGAAGAAACATGCATCACCAATCCGGCCAGGAGACGACCAACAAGCCGGGAATGCGAGCCGGCCTAATTGTCTTCTCCTCTATAAATAGCAATCAATGCCTCATTATTGACACACTCATTACTCTCTCTCCTCACTCATATTTTCTCAAGCTTACTAAAATCTCTTGCAACCTCCTGGGGACTAGATCATTTATGATCGAACCACATAAATCTTTGTGTCTCCCTCATTACCACTAACCACAACTCATAAGTCTCGTATTATCTCACTTTAAATAGTTAATATAAACCCATAATTGAGATTACACTCTAACACTACCTTCTTCCAAAGTTTTCAGTTCAAAAATAATGTACTATATTAAGATAAGTCATCCAGATGTGAGTTTCCAGTCTTGTGTACAAACAAGAGCTTCTACCATTCTTGAAGCCAAATAAGTTATAAGGAATCAAGAACTCGGCCTCCAGTGCTGAAGGTTGATTCAGAAATAATTGTCAAAATTAGAATAATTAGCACATCTTTGGCCATTGATGCCATAGTGGGATATCTCACACTTTGTGATTTCACCATTCAAAAATATTAAATTGTGAAGTTTTATGTTCGATTGAGGAAAAAGACAGAGAATAGGGATGTAAAGGTACAGAATAAGGTTGGGATTGAATGAGAAAGAAACGGAAGAAAGATGACATATATATTGTTTAGGAAAATTGAATTTGTTTCACACTTTATAGACAGTGGGATATCTTCTTAAATAGAAGATTTTTTTTATCTCTAATTACAAAGAATTTATCTAAACAGCACAAAATATACAATGCAAATAAATTAATAAGCTATTAAGTATATAGGCCTGGATTTGGTGGGCTTGAATCTGGACTGGGTGATTCTTTAGCCCAATACTCCCCCTCAAGCCGCAGGTAAGCAAGACTACCTAGGCTTGATCTATCGCTGTGTGTTCATGCCCATGTGTGGCAACTGTTCTTTATATTTGATCCCTGGCAAAATTTTCGTCATCATGTCCGCGAGCTGAGATGAGGTGTGAATGTAAACAATTTCCATGAGTCCTTGTTGGATCTTTCTCGTACAAAGTGAAAATCTATCTCGATGTTTAGTTTGTTCATGAAAAACTGGGTTATGAGCTATATAGATAGCTGATTGGTTGTCGCACTTGACCTGTATAGGAGTTATATGTGTCACATCAAGTTCATGGAGAGATGAGTCAGCCAAGTCAATTCTGCTGTAACACGTCTCAATGAGCGATACTCCACTTTGGCACTAGAAAGTGAGATGGATCCTTGTTTCTTCGTCTTCCAAGAAATGGGACTATCACCTAAAAAGATGTAATAATAGGGGACAGATTTCCTTGTATTGGGACAAGCAGCCCAATCTGAGTCACAATAAGCTAAAAGGCCGAGTTTAGACTGTTGACCTTTTCTGAGAACAATCCCATAATTCATGGTGCCCTTGATGTAACATAATGCATGTATAGCAGCCTCCATGTGAACATTAGTCGGGTTTTGCATATACTGACTGAGAACTTGCACTGTAAAACTTATATCTGGCCGTGTGTTGGACAAGTAGTTCAGTTTACCTACCAATCTTCTGTAAGTTGTAGGATCACGAAGTGGCACGCCATCAGTGATCAAAGGTTGTTGTCCGGTTATCATGGGCCCCTTCACCGATCTTTTGTCTTTACAATTGTATTCCTGCAACAATTCTATGCAGTACTTTATTTGAGATAAGATAAAACCTTGCCGGTTTTAATACTCTATGCCCAAAAAATAATGTAGACCTCCTAAGTCTTTGATCTTGAAGTTAGTGTCCAACGCATGTTTGAGATTACCAATCTCTTCCTGGTTCGATCCAATGATTAATATATCATCCACATAAACTGCAATGAATATCTTTCCATTGTTATTCTCCTTGTGGAAAAGGGAATAATCATTCTTTGATTGTGTGAAATTGAGTGTTTTGAGAAAGCTTGCTAGTTTAGAAACCATTGTCTAGAAGCTTATTTAAGCCCATATAATGATTTCCTTAACCGGCAAGCTTTGTTTCATTTGTGACTTCGAGACCTTGTGGTAGTCTCATGTAAACTTCTTCATCTAGATCGTATGCAAAAAGGCATTATTAACGTCTAGTTGATTGATAATCCACCTTATTGAGAGCCACAACAATGAGAGACCGTATTGTGATCATCTTTACCACTGGTGAGAAGGTTTCATGATAATCGAATCCATGTCATTGAGTGAAATCTTTAGCCACCAAACATGCTTTATATCTCTCAAGTGTGCCATCTGACTTTAGCTTTATTTTGTAAACCCATTTGCATCCAATGACTTTCTTGCCATAAGGTAAATCAACTATGTCCCACGTTTTATTTGCTTCAAGTGCTTGCAACTCATTTTGCATAGCATTCCTCCAATGTTCATGCAGGGCGGCCTCTTTATAATCATGCTGTTCTTGCATGTTTGGGGTTGAAGGACTAACAAAGAGGAGAGCAATAGATCTGGTTGGGATGGTATTTGTGAGACTGGTACAATTTAGAAGAAGATTGTCCTTCCTTTCCTTGTAAACTCTTTCATCTAGAATTTCTTGAAAGGATGTATTGCAGACATATTCTCTCAAATAACTTGGCATCCGGCTTTCTCTACTTGAGCGAAGTAATTCCGGTTGTACAATTGCATGATCAGTATCTTGTGTAATGCAAGGTTGATCATTGTCCCGTACTTCTTCTTTATCATTATGTGGTATGCCTTCTTCATCAAAGATGATCGGACTTTGATCTACAGTTTCCTCATCTATACTTTGTGTATATGAGAGCATATCTTCATTTTGGAAAGGAAAGATATGAGTGTGAAACTTCACGTCTCTACAGACCTCTATGACATGTGAGTCCAAATTCATGATTTTATGTCCTTTCTTTCTCGGATCCTTCCCCAGGTATACACAAGCTTGACCCCGTGGATCGAACTTTCCTCCTTTTGGACCGAGGATAGTTTTGTAGTAGAGACATCCAAAAGGCTTGATATCATCATATGTAGGCTTGATGTTATATAAACTTTCAAACGGAGTTTTGCCATTCAATGCCTTTGCTGGAAGACGATTGATTAAATACGTCGCATGAAGTATGCACTCTCCCCAATAAGCAAGAGGTATTTGAGATTGAAAGTATACTGCTCTTGCTGTTTCCAAGAGATATTTATGTTTTCTCTCGACTACTATGTTTTGTTGTGGTGTGTAGGAACACGTAGTTTGATGGATTATCCCTTGCTACGCATAAAAAAACTTCCCTTCATTGGAACTACCAAGTTCCTTAGCATTGTCTGATCTTATTATTTTGACTATGGTCTCAAATTGACGTTCGACCATTCTAATGAAATTCACTATGGCTTCCTAAGCATTTGCCTTTTGTTTAATGAGAGTTACCCATGTTGTTCGTGTGAAGTCATCCATGAAACAAACGAAATACTTGTAGCCATTGATTGTGTCAGTGTTGAATGGGCCCTATGTGTCAATATGTAGCATTTCAAAAGCTCTCTTTGTTTTACTAGCCGAATGCCCGAATGGTAATCGTTGTGCCCTTGATTTGTAGCAAATATCGCACGCATAATCATAAGAATCAGCCTCTTTTATTAAACCAAGGGTAACCAATTTTCTAAAAGGGGCATGAGCCAGCCTTATACGAATATCCTTTGCTTTCGGATTTATCATACGTCCAATACTACTTTGGTAATTTTTACAACCCAAGCCCACTACCATATCACGTCTACTATCTGCCACATTATCTATTCTGCGGCCCAAGTTGTGTCTTGCCCAATCTGCAACGTCTTCTTCTGCCAACACAGAGATTATCCTGCCCAGTTCCAATTTGTCTAGTTTGACCTGTAATACGGTCCTGGGCAAAGCATCCAACAGAAGTGAAAGTGAGAAGACAATCAAACTGTTGAATCAACCGTTTAACTGATATCAGATTGAACATAAAATTTGGGACGAATAACACATCTTTTAACCAGATTTCATGCCCAATCTTAACATCACCGATCGAATTCACTATTTGAGGACTCCCATCCGGCAAAATCACAGTTCTCTCTGTATCTAAAGGCCTCTAATTTTTGAACAAGGATTTAGCTCCCAACATATTATCAGTTGCTCCTAAATCTATAATCCATCTTCCACTAAACATTTTACTTGAATGTTTGCTCATAAGGCAGAATTTATTATAGACGCAAAGAGCTTTATTACCTGCAAAGTTGCAATGATCAATTTCTTCACTCTTGTCGTCGTGTTGCTGCTACGAATCAACTCGGTAATTTGATGAAGTTGTTTTGGTGTCAATCCATCCCCTTGAACCGTCTCGTCTTCATTCACAGCTTCTGTGTTTCTCGTAACATTGGCGAAGCTTTTCTTCTTGCGAGACAGAACTTTCTGTTTCCCGTGTAATTGGAAACAATCCCCAGTTGTGTGCCCTGTTCTCTTACAGTGAGTACAGGTTAATCTCTGGTAACACTCTTCATAATTGTGCCCATTCTTTCTGCAAAAGGTGCAAGTGACCTTTTCTTTCGAAACCTTTTAGGGTTAGAGTTCTGGTGGCCTTCACCCGAAAAGAAAGACATCGAATCTTCCTTAATCAGTCTCGTTCCCCTTTGCTCTTCCTTTGAACATCAGAGAAAGCCTTTTCGATTGTAGGCGTAGTTTGCATTGCTAATATCTGCCCTCGTACTGAGACAAACACCGATTCAAACCCATCAAAAACTGAATGAGTTTATCTTCATCGGCAAGTTTCTTGATGAATGTTCTGGCTCCGCAATTGCACCCAAAACAACTACACTTTGGTAAAGGGCGGGTAAGATCCAATTCCCCCACAATTGCTTCAGCTTAGCATAATATTCACTTACACTCTCATCTCCCTACTTCATTCGCCCAACTCACGCTTCAAATTGTGCAGAATCGCAAGTTTGCTATGCTCGAAAGTTGACACAGCATCTCCCATAGCTCCTTAGCATCTTCGTAAAACCTGACACTTTGAAAACATTGGATTCCAATGCAGATTTTAACCAAGAAAGTACTAGTGAGTTCGACCACTCCAGGCAGAATACCTAATCCATATTCTTCGCTTGGCTTCACACTCTACCAGTCACGAAACCGAATTTATTTTTGGCTTTCAGTGCCGTCATCATATCCGATTTCCAACCCCAGAATCCCGTTCCATTGAATCTTGAAACAAGACTTAAACTTGGATCCACCGCGTGCACATAGATGGGTCGTTAATGTCGATGGTGTTTCCGCCAGATGCCGAAGTCGACAGTGGTGCTTTGCCTTGTTCGTTCATCGTTATCCACTTCGTCCGCCATGCCTCAAACCCAGGAAAGAAGAAAAGAAACTCTATTGCTCTGATACCATATTAATTGTGAAGTTTTGTGTTCGATTGAGGAGAAAAGACAGAGAATAGGGAAGTAAATATAGAAAAGGTTTGGGATTCGAATGAGAAAGAAACGGAAGAAAGATGACATACGTATATTGTTTAGGAAAATTGAATCTGTTTCACACTTTACAGACGGTGGGATATCTTCTTAAATAGAAGATTTCTTTATCTCTAATTACAAAGAATTTATCTAAACAGCACAAAATATACAATACAAATAAATTAATAAGCTATTAAGTATCTGGGCCTGGATTTGGTGGGCTTGAATCTGGACTGGGTGATTTTAGCCCAATAAAAAATATCAAAATTCCCTCTTTAGCTTCACTGTTCTCAGTTATATACTTATCAACTTCACTTTTGCTAGTAGTTGCATCCAAAGTAATGTTTTTCTCTGCGAACTTCAATAATAAAATTTGTTGGGTATCTAATGCATCAATACTATTTTCCTATATGCCAGCATTGGAAGAAGTAGTTGACTCGTGGGTATTGAGAGAAGCATATAGTGGGAGAGAAAAAATGATTACCTCCGCCCACTTTGATTTTTGACACGTTTTTCCATTTTAATATTTGTTGATTATTTATCTGTTAAATATTGGTTTCAACCGAGATAGAAAAATCCTATTTTTCACACATATCGAGAGAGAGAGAGAGAGTCGTGTTAGGGTTCTTAGGTCGTGGACAGTGTGGAGAGTGCTGTTGTGGCCTCCTCCATCTGGTAGCCGTGAAGACTCATTAATTGACAACATAGAAAGGACAATTCGGTTGACAACGAACAAAAGAATGATCCATATAATTCCGTTGTGCTCAAGAGGAAGGTACCCGAATCTATAAATTTCTAACCGCTTCATTCTATTTGTTCGATTGTTGCCGAATGAACTAAGGTCGGTATTGATTAAAAAACGGCACATGTTTAAGAGCAACAATTTTGTATTCATTATATATCAATGGTGTCAGGGTCGTCTCAGTGATTTTCGGGGCCCTGTGCAAAAAATTAAAATGGGGTCCTTATAGAATTAAATTATCTAATAATTAAAAATTACTAATTTAAAATATGTAAAATAAGACCTCTTATAACATTCTATTTAAACTAAATTAAGACAATTTATAATTTTTTTATGATAAAATCTAAAATGTGTAATAAAATTGGGCCCGTTCCGTCGGGCAGCTTGCACCCCAAGGAGCCGGGGCTGGATTGTATGTTTGTATGTAGTGGTTTTAATCTGTGGCAGATGTACATATGCTATATGTTTGCGCCTCCAGTATTATAAAAAAAAAATTGGATCTTGATTCTATTGTCTTAGTGTGTGGCCACTGCGGCGGGTTGAGTATAAGTAAAAATTAAGTGATGAGGGTAAACCTGCAATTATCATCGAATAGCAATCTAATTGTGTGATTATATTTATCGTAATCGTAATCAATATTTTTTATTCAAAAAGGCAAGATACCTGCGTATCCATTCAAGATTGGATATTGATGTTATGGCCATTATCCACTAATCGGTAAATTTGAGAAAGAGCTGCCAGTTGAGCAATGCAAAATTGGTTGATTGTCGACCTACTAATTTTTGGGTTATTTAGGCGTTTTTGAACCTGGCGCTAGGTGGCCTCATTTTTTTTTTTTTTTTTGCCTTTTTGTGAATTTTAAAATGTTGTAGCTTATTAGATATAAGTCCATATAATATAATTTTCACATGTTCATCATAATTCGGACTCTTTAAAATAAGATCCAACATGAATATGTTTTGACAAATTAATAAAATTACATATTGTTTGTATGTACATATGTTCATTGTGAATCTTAAGTTTAAGAAAAGTGAATCAAAGGTTGTTGAAAAGTGAATCAAAGGTTGTTAAAAAGTGAAGCAGAGGTCGTTAGACCCTAAACCCTGTACTACAAACCCCAAAAATGTCTTCAACGTTTGTAGCTTTCCTAGGGTGGTTTTTAGGGTGTTTGAGGGGGTAGGGTAACATTTTTGGCATTAGTTCTACACTTTATATTGTTGTTACTGACTCGACAGGTTTTTAGGATTTGTGGTTTAGGGTTTAGGGTAAACCCTGCACTACATACCCTAAAAAATCCTTTGACGCTTTTAGCTTTCTTTAGGGTTTGTGGTCCTAAACCCTGCACTACAATCCCTAAAAATGCCTTCGCCGTTTTAGCTTTCCTAGGGTGGTTTTTTGGTGTTTGGGGGGGGGGGTAGGGTAATCTTTTTGACATTAATTCTACACTTTAAATTGTCATCACTGACTCGACAGTTTTTTAGGGTTTGTGTTTCAGGGTGCCTTCGACGTTTTATCTTTCTTAGGGTGGTTTTTTTAGTGTTTAGGGGGGTAGTAGGTAATTGTTTTTGGCATTAGTTCTACACTTTATATTGTCATCACTGACTCGACAGTTTTAAAGAAAAGTAAACCTTAAAGAAGATTCATTTTGTTAATGAATAAGGTTCATTTTATTATTAAAGAAGAATCATATTGTTAATGAATAAGATTCACTTTAAAAATATGTAATATACTCATTCTTTAAACACAAGTTTTAAGTTTGTCAAAATATATCCATGATATATTTTGTTTTGAAGAGCATGATTATAATGAACAATGACATAATTTGTTTTATTTTTACACTTATATTTGTGAGTTATAACATTTTGAAAAAAAATGTTTGTTTTGAAGCATCGGGGTCTCCATTTTGTTTTTTATAAGCGGCTATCACAATGCTAATTCAAATTAGATTTATAGGATTTATGTGATATGCAACTAATTTTGTGTTTATGATTATTTGCCTTAATTAATATGGTAATATGTGTCGTTTATATTTTAAACGAATAATGGATTTTGTTCCATTGTTTGAGTAAGGATAAATTTAGTTTTTTCAGATATTCATTATCTATATTTCTTTTATTTGATTAAATTTCTTTTGCATAAAATAAGTGGAATAAAAGTGGCGAATTAGTTTCCTAGTTTCTCCAAGTTGAATTTGTTCCTAAGATTTATTGTTTATTATATTACCAACAATATTATGGTTATTAATTATGTCATATATTTATTCTTTTGTGATCGATTAATGTTATATATTCTGTCAAATTCTAACACGTAATTATATCATATATTGGGGATATGTATTAGTTACATAATAATATTTATATAATACCACAAATATATGTTTTGTAACATATAGAGGTTGTTATAATGTTTTGTAAAATTAAATTCTTACGATTGTAAGATTACCATTTCCTTTTTTTTGTGACAATATTATTGTTCCATAGTTTTAGGAATTGTTATTCTATTATTTTATGAATAATAATTTTGTTAATTAAAATTGAACAGTTGTTCAAATAATTTTAATTAATCTAGTTTGTCTGGATTGTCTTTAGTGGATACCAAATAATTTAATCATTTGAACATTAGTTGTTCAAATAATTTTGATTAATTTAGTTTGTCTAGATTGTCTTTAATAGACACTAATTAATTTAAAATCCTTTTTGTAGGAATTTATTCATGGACCAACAATACTGAAAATTTATTTTTCATAAGGGGAACCATTATAATGCATTTGTTGCGTGTTTATGGTGTGTTAATATGTAAGTTTAAGTATGAAATTAATTGTATGCGCAGAGCATATTTTTATTTCTTATACTTAGATAAATATTTTAATAATACTATAAATGAGTGGTGTTATGTACACGCGTAATACACAACAGTCAATGACATCATTTTTTTGTTAGATGAATGTTGTATCGAAGAGTATTGTAGCATATCTTAACAAGGGTGAAAAACTAACTGAACAAAATTACGACACGTGAAGTTGTAAAGTTTAGTGTGTCTTGGAAGACCAAGAGCTTTTGGATGCAACTCTACAAGTCATAGAGGGTCCATCTGGTGAGGGACACTTTGCCCAGGCACGTAAGGAGCTAGAAACCTATAACGCCTATAAGAAGAAGAGTCGCACTGCCCGCATCACACTTTTAAGTAGTATGAGAACTGCTAATGGAGTATGGAAAGAAGTCAAGAGCGAAACTTTGGAGGAAGCACTGTTACTCGTAGAAGACAATTGCAAATGCATCTTGACAACTACAAAAAGAGGTCTGATAAGACTATGGCTGAACATATTACTGCCATGTCTAATATGATTAATGAGCTTAAGGCTGCTGAACATGAGTTGTCTGATGAGCAGCAAGTTCAAGCTTTGATCAGATCTCTCCCTTAGAGTGTTGAATAGGATTCTCTAAAGCAAACTTTAACCTATGATGATAACATCCGCACCTTTGATGATGTTGCTCGTCATCTTGAGTTGGAAGAGGATAAGTTACTCTTTGAAAAACCAGCTAATAAGGTGTACACTATTGATTTTGGTGATAGAGGTCATAAGAATCAAAGGCATAAAAGAGAGAATAATGGTAATAGTTACTTTAAGAAAGGACAGTAGAAGAAAAGGAAGGGAGGCAAGACCAATGGTGGTAAAGATCCAAAAGACCAGCCAAAAGCTGGTGGTGCTAGAGGCAAGCCTAAAGGTGTTTGCTACAATTGTAGGCAATCAAGACACTTTATTAAAGATTATCAGGAGCTTGAGGTATTTTCTTGGTGTTCATACCATTCCTCTTGTTTTGTTGCTTCATGTTATATGTTAACTAATACAAGTTCTATGTGGACTATAGACTTAGCAACAACCGAGCACGTGACTTGAGATCGGACATCTTTTATAGAGTTTCGCCGGATTCCTAAAGGAAGCCATAATTTTACATGGAGAATGATACTAGCATTGATGTGCACGGGATTAGTACCTGCATATTAGTTTTGTATAGTGGTCTATCTTTGTATTTACATAATGACTTGTGTAACGACCCCAAAACCGGTCTAGGAGTTAGGGCCATTACACGCCGCGAGTCTATTACCAAACGTCGCAAGGCTCTAATGCAGAACAGATTCGGAATCAAATAATAAAGCTTACATAAATACTTAAAAGGGGTTTACATTATCCAAACCGAATACGAAATGTTAAATACACCGAAGGCTACACAAATCCATAACGTCAAATGCGCAAGTCATACTTCATAACAAACTAAACATAGCAAAAGCTGAAATCAGATCCCAAGGAGGAGGCAGTCTCCGAGCTCAATCTACATGATGAATAAAGGGGTGAGCTAAACAGCCCAGTAAGCAGAAGACTTCCTCAAGGAAGCTCACTCAAAACAGAAGCAGACGTTTGCGTAAAACAAAGGGAAGCTCACACCACTTATAAAATAGATAGAGCAGAAACAAAACAAATAAGAAACAGAGCAGAATATCATAACAAAACCTCAATCAAACTTTCAGAATCAGAAACAGATGGTGGGACGCTAGAAACCCGCTAACACAACAGAAGGACTCACATAACGTCCTATGGATCCAAAGATCCCACATCAGAAGCCGTAAAGACAGCTAATAGACCCGTCGGTCAAAAATGTCCTAAGGGATACCCTAAGGAACAGAAACAGAAGGAATTCCTGCGCAGCATGCTACGAGACAGCCTGACCTGACTATACAAGGCTCAGAAGCAACGTAACTAGGTCCCAAAAATATAATTTCATAAATACTTATCTCAAGTGCATAAAAATGCATACACATAGCATAGGTAGCTTGTACATTGATAGGGGAACACAACCCTGCAAACGAAACTCAAAAAGGAGCTTAAACAGAAAAGTTATGCGAAAACAGGGGCATGTCCGACCATGCATCCAAACATGCGTGTTCGGACAGAGATCGGGAGTTGAAAACCTGCAAAAATGCTATGTTCGAACATACGTCCAAACATCAAAGTTCGGACGTATGTCGAGAGTTTGAAAACCCGAATGTTCATCATGTCCGAACTTGCGTCCGACCTTGCAAGTTTGGATATAGGTCAAAGCCAAAACCAAAAACCTGTCCTCGCATTCTGTCCGAACTTCAAAGTTCGGACAGATGTTCGGACACTTCAAAAACTTGGAATCCAGAGGCGCGCCAGACGAACTGTCCGAACATCAATGTTCGGATAGACGTCCGCACATCGCGAAAACAGCAATTCACAGAAGACAACAAAAGCGTAAAAAACACCAAAATCAATCCCAATTTCACACAAACTCACAGGAACACAAATCAGTACCCTCGGGGTTTAACCATTCGATTAACATCTCAAAACCGAAGAGGATACACACAATGTAATACCAAACCAATCCAGAAACGCCACCCAAAACTGCACCCCGAGGGTGAGCAAGACAACCCGATTCCATACCCCTACTTACCTTAACTCGGAGTGCAGAAGATCGTCCCAACAACGCCAACAACCACCAGATGATAATGCAAACAGAAAGGGTGCAGAGTCACTACTGAATTGCACAATAATCAGACCCAAAGTCAAACCCCAAAATCAGAAAAACAACTCCAAACCGAGAGTAACCAGCCGCTGAAATTGAAACGAATCAAACTTGAATCCACGGTCAAAGGCAAAAACAGAAGCAGGGGAAGACGGGCAGAACGCAGCACAAACGCACCAGAAACCAGAGGCAGCACAAGGGAAGAAGAAGGGAGGAAGCGCTCAAAACTCTCGGAGATGAGAACGATCACTTAAACTACTAAACGGGGGAAAATAAAATAAAACTGCTAGGCTGACTAATTAAGTCTTACCAAATAATCAGAGAAGGAAATGACCTCCTTGGCCCTCTTTTTTAATCAAAAGACTTTGATGTCCCCTTAGCTGAATAATACCACACACAATAAAATATAAACAACACCAATCTTTAGAAAATCTGGAACAAAAACCAAATTATCACATCATTCCTTTGTTGGAACCCAAGGTTTTGCTGATTATGGCAACAGAGTAAGTCTGGTGACAGAAAAAATATCACTGATAATAGCATCAGAGCAAGTCTGGACGATGAACGAGTCTGACTGCGGAAGGAGTCGTTCTACGACACAAGATTCTCATGGAAAAGACTAGAAGCTTAAAGGCGACCTTCTACTGTTAGAACGTGGAGAAAACATGGAAAAAACTGTCACACACATTCACATATGATCAGACCTGGAAATCAAGGCGGTCAAGGGTATAGAGCACCAGAACGAGTCCCTCTGCAGAGTAGTTACGACAATTTTGGAGTATGCTTGACCAAGAGGACGTGGAGTACCATCCTGAACGTTATGGCTACTAAATAGGAGCAGTTACTTCGGGTATTATCACTATATAAGCAGGGAGAAGTAATTTGTAATAGATGGAGCTCTTCACTTCCATATTTCTAGAGAGAGAGAGTCATATTGAGTGAGAAAGCATTTTCGAGAGATCTTAGTGAGACATTGTCAATTAGCTTAGGTATTTATTACCTAGAGAGCACACATAGAACACTCCCCTTTACTCCTTGTTACGCATTGATCTAAGCTGAGAGTAGAGCGAGTGTTGGATGAGACAGAGTACCTCTGTCGAATCCTAAGATAGGAAGCTAGGTTGTAATTCACATTGAATTTCAATACAAGCAAAATCCTATCTTGTTAAATTATATACAAACGCTTCCGCATTATCTCCTTGTCAAATACTTGTCTCCAAGTAGGGTTGGTCTGAGACTAACACCTCAGACCTACTCGGTCAGCACATCGATCCTATCACCACCTTTAAAAGAATTTCATCCTCGAAATTCAGCTTACCTCACTGCTCGAAGAGGGAGGGAACTTGGCACGTAATTCCTTCTCGAGTTCCCACGTCGCCTCACGCTCGGATTGATCAGACCACTGGACCTTTACCATAGGTAGTGTCTTGCTACGAAGCCGACAAACATCATGAGCCAAAATGCAAATTGGAGTTGCCTCATACGTGAAGTCATCCCGAAGTCGAAGCTGTCCATAATCAATCACATGCGAAGGGTCATGAAGATACCTCCTGAGCATTGACACATGGAACACATCGTGAACTCCTGCTAAAGCTGGTGGCAACGCCAACCTATAAGCCACTGGTCCGACCCTCTCTAGCACCTCAAAAGGACCCACAAACCGAGGACTTAACTTGCCTCACTTGCCAAAACGGACAACGCCATGAACAGGAGAAATCTTCAGATACACGTGATCCCCAACCTGAAACTTAAGCAGACACCGCCTCTGATCTGCATAACTCTTCTATCGGCTTTGAGCAACCAACAGACGCTCCCTGATCATCCTGACCTTATCCACAGCTCCCTGCACCAACTCCGGACCCACAATAGCCCTATCTTCACAGCATCCCAACAAATGGGAGACCTACAACGCCTACCATACAATGCCTCGAATGGAGCCATCCCAATACTCGACTGAAAGCTATTATTATAAGCAAATTCAATCAGCGTAACATGCTGATCCCAACCCACCAAAATCCAGATAGAAGCCCTCAACATATCCTCCAAAATCTGGTCCGTCCTCTCAGTCAGTCTGTCAGTCTGAGGATGATACACAGAGCTGAACGCAGATTAGTCCCCAAGGCCTTATACAGGCTATGCCAGAATAAGGATACAAATCTCGGATCTCTGTCCGAAATGATCGACGCCGGCACACCATGCAACCTCACTATCTCATCCACATATAGCCGAGCAAGGCGCTCAAGGCTAAAAGTCTTCCTCACAGGCAGGAAGTGAGCTGATTTCGTTAGACGGTCAACAATCACCCAAAGTGCATTGAATCCAGAAGATGTCCTAGGGAGTCCCACAATGAAATCCATCCCTACGCTCTCCTACTGTCACTCGGGAATGGAAAGAGGCTGCAAAAGACCCACAGGCCGCTGATGCTCAGCCTTCACCTGCTGACAGGTCTGGCAACGAGCTACAAAGTTAGAAATCTCCCTCTTCATGTTCATCCACCAGAAGGACTCTCTAAGGTCCCGATACATCTTCACACCCCCTGGGTGCATTGAATAAGGAGCTCCATGAGCCTCCTGCATAATCTCGCCTTAAATCACCTCCACTGGGCATGTAGACTCTACCTTTATATCGAAGGCAGCCGTCACCGGACACTGAGAACTCTGACTCCTGGTCGTCTGTTAGTCTCTCGCGGATCCTGCACAACTCAGAATCTGTTAACTGACCATCTCTGATCCGGTCTATCAGAGTAGACTGAAGCTGAAGCGTAGCAATCATCCCAAAACTATCAGACCGAACCACCTAGACACCCATATGCTGAAGCTCATATGCGGACCTCTGGATCCTACACATAGAATAGGCGAGCCTTGGAGCACCCCTACGACTCAACGCATCCCACCACCACATTCACTCTACCTGGATGGTAGAGGATCTCTAGATCATAGTCATGCAGAAGCTCTAGCCAACGCCGTAGTCTCAAGTTCAATTCCTTTTGCGTGAACAGATACTTGAGACTCTTGTGATCCGTGTAGACCTTACATGTCACCCTATATAAATAATGCTGCCAGATCTTTAAGGCAAAGACCACAGCAGCCAACTCTAAATCGTGGGTAGGGTAATTCTTCTTGTATGGCATCAGCTGTCATGAACCATACGCCACCATCTTACCTTCCTGCATCAGTACACATCCTAACCCCCTATGGGAAGCGTCACAGAACACCTCAAAGCCATCCGTCCCAGAAGGCAACGCCAGAATCGAAGCCAAAGTGAACCTCTTCTTCAACTCCTGGAAGCTCTCCTCACATGCCTCGCTCCACTCAAACTTGACATCCTTCCTAAGAAGGCGTGTTAAGGGCAACACAATCTTAGAGAACCCCTTTACAAACTTCTTATAGTATCCAATAAGACCTAGGAAACTGCGCATATCAGACACATTAGTAGACTTTACCCACTCCATGATAGCCCTGGTCTTCTCAGGGTCCATAGAAATACCGTCCTTCAAAACCACGTGACCAAGGAATACAACCCTATCGAGCCAGAACTCACATTTCTTCAACTTGGCATACAACTCCTTCTCCTTCAAAGTCTGTAGAACCAACCTCAGGTGCTCCTCATGCTCCCCAGCACTCTTGGAATACACCAAGATATCATCAATGAAAACAACCACAAAGGAATCCAAGAAAGGTTTAAAGACACGATTCATCATATCCATGAAGAAGGAAGGGGCATTGCTCAAACCAACAGGCATGACCAAGAACTCATAATGCCCATACTGAGTCCTAAAAGCAGATTTAGGCACATCCTCGGCCTTAATCTTCAGCTGATGGTAACCGGAACGTAAATCGATCTTAGAGAACACCGTCGCTCCTGCCAGCTAATCGAAGAGATCATCAATACGGGGAAGAGGGTACCGGTTCTTAATGACCTTATTCAACTCCCGATAATCAATGCACAATCTGAAAAAACCATCCTTCTTCTTCACAAATAGGACTGGTGCTCCCCATGGAGACACACTAGGGCGAATGAATCCCTTGTCCAGAAGATCCTGTAGTTGTACCTTCAACTCCGCCGGACTCATGCGATAGGGAGCCTTCAAAATAGGCTGGGTGTAACACCCCTACTTTCAATGGCTTCTAATTATTATCTAAACAACGTACTTAGCAAATATTTTGCAGCGGTAAATAACAGATTATCAAACTACGGTGTCACTGTTGTCCCTCCCGCATACGAGTGATAACGTATCCTCACAACAATCACAACACGAAATGTTTTCTCGCGGTGACTACAAGAGATAGATAGCAGTTTTAATAATCCAAAAGTAATACAACTGTAAATGAAACCCCGTACATAAATCCGTACACGTGAGCCTCTACAAAAATGCACCTCGGTTCACCAAACCCGAGTCCAAAATAAGCATATGAAAGTCTCCAAAATGTACCAAAGTCTATACCAAAAGTGCAGCTATACAAGGTCGCGCCCCGCTTCGACAATCTGCTAGTCTCCTGAAATAATACGGTTTGTGGTATGGAATCAGCCCCTGCTGAGTATGTCATCACATGCCCTATCATGTCCCCTCAAACCCTCAATTAATTGGTCGAGAACATGATATTCATTTACATGCAATACCGTTTTAACAATTAATCTGTAAAACAATTAACAGTAATAACCATATAATAAAACAACCACCCACATGCGCTTCATACAACACATAACCACATAGCATAACCAATGAACGACAAGGTAAAATAACGAGGATTATAAACAAGTATAGATACCCGTCTTTGGCATTCAAGCCCAAATAATGTTCGCCTAATGTACGAGCTAATATAGATGTTCATAACTGTTTAGTTATACCTAAGAACAACGTCTCGTTAAAACGACACGTCTCTAAATTACCCATCTCTTATGGCGGGTCACCCACGACAGTAGCCACTCCAGCGGTAGAGTCTCCGACCAACGAACCGTTCTAGTTCGCGGGAATTCCCTTGATACTTACAGACCCATACGCGGACATCCTGGTATCATTTTTGTGATCACAGTGCGCACCAAGAGCCACATCCTCCTAGATTTATTCATCTATATCATCGCATCGCATTACCATTTCCATAACACATCAGACTAGGGTCGTTAGTCCAATCCTAAGTATGTTGACTCGGGATCCAGTGTTAGATACAAGAGCGGCGTTAAAAAGGCCAATGCTTCGTATATGAGTCTCGGATAATGTATATCTTATTATCCTATGCTACAGTGTCTTTTTCTTACGTTCCTTATATTACACATATAAGATAACATCATAGCCGCTATTTTGTTTTATATATAAGTTCATATATACGAACCATACTGTTAACGCACAACAATATATAATAAAGCAGCAATAGTATACAATTCATGCATATTAATTCATACAGTCAGACATTCAATCTTGTCACAAACTTCACACAATGTCTGAACTGAGAAAGTCCTCAAATATAATCAAGGACACGTAACAACATACCGTGCACCGGGAAAATAGGATCGTGGAGTATGAATCAAACTAAATCTGATGCTCCTCGAGAATGCCTCTAATAATATGATAATACGTATCATGCCACGTATTAGCATCTCATACATAACAATACTATACGGTACTCCGTACCGTCGATGATCCCTCCCGGTTCATTCCCCATTATTTAACTCATAACATTTCTCAGGTTTTCGGTTTAACTCGGGATTAGTTTACGTAACTGTTATTTTTTTTTGCAGACATGGGCACGTTCGCATGTATGGGTAAGTCGTAGTATATTCCACATATAATTCATATGTTCACTATTGTATGTACTCACCTTAACATTGGAATTTCCTTAACTAATGTTTATAACTCTTTTCTTCTTGTCTTATCATCTCACTTATGATATTATATGGTTATTGAACCATATTATATTTCTCACTCCATAACATATATTTACTGACATATACGTATTATGGGATCATTTATTATATAATAAACCTTTACAACATATTCATTCTTCTTAATGAATATTTTCATATTATACATGTTACAACCCTTATAACATTATAAACCATATCATAATTTTTCATTTCAAAATACTCATATTACCGCAACAGCCCCTTCCATTTTCCTTATTTAAAACCACCACATTATTTATATAATGTTATATCATAGTCATAAACTATTTTATACTTTTCTAAGAACTTACCAATTATAACCTATAGTTATAATATGTTATAAAATACCAAACAGAACCTAAGTCTGTCGGTTTTTATCTATATTCACTTATACTTTCAGAAATTACAAAGTAACCCCAATATTATTTCATTGATACACTTATATCATATATCTTATATTATGATATTAATATTCAATAATTGTATAACCTATGGTTATAAATACTTAAAAATTACCAACAGACCACTAGCTGTTACAGAATTATTTTCAACACCAGAAACTTTCTTAAATTACATTTTGACCTTATATATTATTCATATCATAATAATCATATAATAAACTATATATTATACACACATAATTCATTTTAACTCCAAATTCAACCCAATAAATTTCTAAAAATTCCCAACAGACCAAGGTCTGTTATAAACATCATTTTAGACCCAAAATTTCTGGTAATTCCAATCATACCCCATATGTTATGTAAATTTAACAATTTACTACATAACTTAATATAAGTTGATATTTAATTCCATTTTCACCAAATTTGGTCAAAGTCTTCTATATAGTCAACATTTGACCTCTAAACAGTTTTGACTCCCAATTTTCTCGATAATTACAGATTATTCCCCAATCTTTTATATAATTACAACAACCCTCTATATTTTTCCTTAATTTCGTTTTCACCCCAAACATTATGCCAAGTGCATAAAATAATTAAATGTACTTTTAAACTTAAATAAAATGGCATAATGACATGACCTTATTACATCCTTGAACTTGTAATATAAATTACACTTAAATATCATCAAAAAATTTATAATACAAGGCCTCACTCCAGCTTTCTTCAATATTTACCAAACTTCCGCATGATGTCTTAAATTTAACAATTATGTTATTAATTTAACCAAAGTTTCTATAACATTTCCTAGTCATTTTTTAAGTAAAAAATGACCATTTAAATCTTTTCAATCACGGTAATATTTAACATAAGCTCCCTCAACCGACTTCCACCACTCCTTCGCCTTGGACTGAAACATGAACGTGGCAAACCCAACTTTCTAATCCTCCTCACACCCCATAACTCGTAGAAGGTCCTCAATCACGGTAATCTAGTGGCTTGCCTCTTGTGGGTCACCACTGGCATCGAAGGAAGGCGGCCTCAGCTTCATAAACTCCTGAAGTGCCTTCACATTACTGCCCCCTGAACCGCCAGCTCCAGTCGCTGACCCAACAGTGGTCCCTACCGTCTGCAGCACCTGGGACACTACCTGCTGCACAATATCGGTGATGTCTCCCTGTGGAGTCCCTCCCTGGGAAGTCACTGCTCGTTGGGGAGGCATACTGAGAAAAATAAACACTAAACTTATCAAAAACCATCAAACACCGAATAGTAGATATTCCAGACATTCAGACATGCAGTCAAACCCTACAAACACCAGGAAAGCCAAACCTGGCTCTGATACCACTAAATGTAACACCCCAAAACCGGTCTAGGAGTTAGGGCTGTTACACGCCGCGAGTCTATTACCTAACGTCGCAAGGCTCTAACATAGAACGAATTCAGAATCAAATAAAAGCTTACATAAATACTTAAAAGGGGTTTACATTATCCAAGCCGAATACGAAATGTCAAATACAAAGTAAGGGCCCGAAGGCTACACAAATTCATAGCGTCAAATGCGCAAGTCATACTTCATAACAAACTAAACATAGCAAAAAGTTGAAATCTATCCCAAGGAGGAGGCAGTCTCCTAGTCAATCTGCATGATGAATAAAGGGGTGAGCTAAACAACCCACTAAGCAAAAGACTTCCTCAAGGAAGCCCACTCAAAACAGAAGCAGACGTTTGCGTAAAACAGAAGGAAGCTCACGCCACTTGTAAAATAGACAGAGAAGAAACAAAACAAATAAGAAATCAGCAGCAGAATATCATAGCAAAACCTCAGTCAGACTTTCAGAATCAGAAACAGATGGTGGGACACTAGAAACCCGCTAACACAACAGAAGGACTCACATAACATCCTATGGATCCGAAGATCCAACATCAGAAGCCGTAGAGACAGCTAATAGACCCGTCGGTCAAAAATGTCCTAAGGGATACCCTAAGGAACCGAAACAGAAGAAATTCCTACGCAGCATGCTACGGGACAATCCCACCCGACTATCCAAGGCTTAGAAGCAACGTAACTAGGTCCCAAAAACATAAGCTCATGAATACTTATCTCAAGTGCATAAAAATGCATACACATAGCATAGGAAGCTTGTACACTGATAGAGGAATAAAACCCTGCAAACGGAACTCAAAACGGAGTTAAAACGGAAAAGTTATGCGAAAACAGGGGCATGTCTGAACATGCGTCCCTACATGCATGTTCGGACAGAGGCCGAGAGTTGAAATCCTGTAGAAAATGCTATGTCTGAACATACGTCTGAACATCAGAGTTTGGACGTATGTCGAGAGTTTGAAAACCCGAATGCTCATTGTGTCCGAACTTGCGTCCGACTTGCAAGTTCGGACACAGGTCAAAGCCAAAACCAAAAACCTGTCCTCACACTCTGTGTGAACTTCAAAGTTCGGACAGATGTTCGGACACTTCAAAAAATCAGAATCAGAGGCACGCTAGATAAACTGTCCGAACATCAACGTTCAGACAGACGTCCGGACATCACGAAAACAGCAATTTGCAAAAGGCAACAGAAGCGCAGAAAACACCAAAATCAATCCCGAATTCACACAAACTCACATGAACACAAATCTGTACACTCGGGGGTGTAACCATTCGATTAACAACTCAAAACCGAAGAAGAAACACACAATGTAATACCAAACCAATCTAGAAATGCCACCCAAAACTGCACCCCGAGGGTGAGCAAGACAACCCGATTCTATACCCTGCTTACCTTAATTTGGAATGCAGAAGATCGTCCTAACAACGCCAACACCCACCAGACGATAATGCAGACAAAAAGGGCGCAGAGTCACTACTGAATTGCACAATAATCAGACCCAAAGTCAGACCCCAAAATTAGAAAAACAACCCCAAACCGAGAGCAATCAACCGTTGAAATCAAAACGAATCAAACCTGAATCACCATAGTCAAAGACAACAGCAGAAGCAGGGGAAGACGGGCAGAACGCAGCACAAACACAACAGAAACGCATCAGAAACCAAAGGAAACACAAGGGAAGAAGAAGGGATGAAGCGCTCAAAACTATCAGAGAGGAGAACGATCGCTTAAACTGCTAAGCGGGGGAAAATAAAATAAAACTGCGCTAGGTTGACTAATTAAGTCTTACCAAATAATCAGAGAAGGAAATGACCTCCTTAGCCCTCTTTTTTAATCAAAAGACTCGATGTCCCCTTAGCTGAATAATACCACACAAAAAATATAAACAGCACCAAGCGTTAGAAAATCTGGAATGAAAGCCGGATTATCACAACTTGTATGGCCCTGAAATATGGCAAAATTTAGTTTTCTTTCCATCTCTTCTTAGGTTAGACTTCAAATTTGTTTTGAAGGATAGACTTTAGAGTTGTTTAATATTGGTACATTTTTCAGTACAGACTCTTTAGTGAAAGTTTTTCATAGTATTAAATGCCAATATTGGTTCAAGTAATCATGTTCATTCAATTTATGTTATTAATTATGATGATTCAGAACTTTGGCATGCTAGACTGAGTCATATTGGTATTGATCAAATGAATAGACTAGTAAAAGAAGAGCTTCTAGGTGGAACTCAAAAGCTATAACTCACTAAGTGTGGGCCTTGTTTAGCTGGAAAAGCTACTAGGCTACCATTTTCTAAAGAGGTAAGACTACTCAACTATTGCAGCTAATTCATTCACTAGTGAGTGTGACTTCCAAGCATGGTTCTTGATATTTTATCACACCCATTCATGACTTCACACATTTTTGTTACGTGTATCTCATTTCACATAAATAAGAAGCTTATAATTGCTTCCTAAAGTACGTGAATGAAGTAGATAATCAATTAACTCTCAAAGTTAAGTGAGATAAGAACTGAAATTGATTATAGTGATGCCACATTCTTGGAAAATGATTATCCATCAATTTCTGGAGCAACCATGGATCAAGAGTTCTATGAACTAAATGATCCTAATCAACAACCTAATTTAAGTAATCAAGATGATATGGTTGTTGTAGATGTTCCTTTGAATCCTCAAGTTCAAGAGGAGGAACATAATTTGCACAAGCCTAGGATGAGCAAAAGGGGTTGAGTTCCCAAAAGACGCTTTCAAATTGCCTTTGAGGCAAACATGGTCGCTCTAGAAGGAATTAGTTATGAATATTTCCTAACCACTTTGATGGATGAGGAAGAGCCTAGGATTTTTAGAGACACTGTCTCAAGTCTTAAGGCATCTGACTGAATGAAAGCGATGGAAGAATAGTTAGTGTCTAAGCACAATAACCAATTTTGGGACTTGGGTGATCTTCTATTTGGTAAGAAGCTATATCCAAAAGGAGGGAGTCGATTATGATCAAACATTCACACCTATTGTGAGATTTAGGTCCATCCGACTAATTATGGCTATTATTGCACGTCTGGACTCAGAATTACATCAGATGGACGTAAAGACTGCTTTCTTCAATGGAAATCTTGAGGAAGAGATATATATGGACCAGCCTCATGGGTTTAAGGTTAGGGGTCAAGAGAAGAAGAAATGTCGTCTTCATAGATCCATTTATGGTCGTTAGTAGGCATCTAGACAATGGAATCTTAGATTCCATGAGGCAATGGCCGAGGACAAGTTTTCCATTATAAATGAATATCATTGTGTGTATATAAGTTATACGTAAAAGGATTTGTCATTCTAACTTTGTATGTAGATGACATCCTAATAGCCAATAACAACTTGGATTTAGTTTCTACTATGAAAGCTAGTTTGACATCCAAGTTTGACATGAAGGATATAGGTGAAGCCAGTTATGTATTGGGAGTCAAATTATTAAAAAATAGAAAGAAAAAGATCTTGGGTTTGTCTTAAAAGAATTACCTTAATATATTTTGAAAATATACCATCTTAGTGATTGTAAACCCTTTAACTCTCCTAACCAGAAAGGTTCTATGCTTAGTGCGGGTATGGACCTAGCTCAAAAGAAGTAGCCCATATGAATAATGTACCATACTTTAGTGATGTTGGTAGCTTAATGTATGCCATGTTGTACACCAGGCTAGATATCTGCTATACAATTGGACTTGTAGTCGTTTCCATATAAATCCAGGTCCCGGACACTAGAAAGTTGTCAAGAGTTTTTTTTTCATTACCTTCACGGCACAACAAACTATGTGTTATGCTATGACCATGGTAATTTTAACCTTGTTGGATATAAAAATGATTATTCTCTTCGACATGTTGTTGTCAAGATATCATGTTGTGTATTGATGTCAATGAACTATAAGGTATACTTTCTCATACAAGTAACCAGCTTCATTGGATATATGTTATCATGAAGTAATACTGACTTTGTCTAAGTGACTCAAAGTTAGTGAAGACTTTTGTAGTATTAAAAGGGTTATGGTTAACCTACATGGGATATTTAATAAAGGTTCTAGTACCATGTAAGTTCATTTTTTAACCAAGTGGGAGATGTCTATGTGAGCCTTTTAGACTCGTGTGGGTGGAGTTGATATACTTTAAGTAAGAGAACTCCCACAACGTACTTTCATACGGTACGTGCTAGCGACCTTATTGAAGCGTATGGATTGATCCTTGCTCGTTCACTGTGTGAGTCAATATATTTTTATTTGCACCTTTTGACCTTTTGACTTGGGTAGTAATAGTGGTAATGATGCTGCTACTTTGGAATGATTAACAAGATTCCATGACTTTTACGGTTTTAGTGTAACTTTATGGGAAAACGGTTATTGCCATTAGGATACGATGCCAATTAAAAGGAAAAGTTAACAAGAGTAGTTCAGGTTGAAGTGACAATTGCTGGCGCCGGTAACTTTAGTAGTTATAGTGACTGGTCACGGTATCCTGCTCCAACCATATGTTGAAAGATATGCGTTGAGTTTGGATTAGCTGAACAGAAATTGGATTTGAGGTGTAGGCAACGTTTTTTTCTGGATGCTTCATTCTGGCCGGTGAGGTTAGGTTTGAAGTTATCCGCATTACAGGTGTGTTGCCAGGTCACACGACCTATTTACTTGTATGAGACAACAAGGGAAGGACGACTCGGTTGACTACGAACAAAAAATGATCCATATAATTCCGTTGAACTCAAGAGGTAGATACCTAAATCTATAAAAATCTAACAATATCAAACATATAAGATAAATTAATTTTATTAAAATAAATTATACAATATATATAGTAAACAAGACATAAGATAGAAACCGAGTGAGTAAGAGATTAGAAGGACAGAAAAAAAATCTAAAAAATATTAATTCTAAATAAAAGTTACTATTTATTAACTTTTTTATATAGATGGTTTTCTGTAGACAGATCTTATAAAAATTTAAACGGTTACATAGCCGATTACAAATTTGGTAAAATAAACCCAACTATAATTTCAATCCAAACCGTTTCATTTACTATTTTTCAGAAACGAAATTTCCACATCTCTATACTCTCTTAGCCGAAAAAAAAAAGTCCGGGATCGTTGCAAACAAACAACAGAATCCAAAGCCCAAACAAAAAGCACACAAATAAAAATAGCGAGAAGAACTTGACGGTATAATACCTCCGTTACCTTTCCGTCATCCTGTGTCAGACAGTACATGAGATCTCAACACCTGTGAAATACAGTAAAATGTTATAATATACCCTCAGACAATATTGGGTAGGGGTGTTCACGGTAAGGTACGGTTAATCAGGTAATACGGTTTTTAAAAATTTGATACTGCTATCATTCTATTTACATCAGTTAACCGCATTCATGTTAACTATTTAAAGTGGTACGGTAGTAACTCAGGTTAACCGAAACCGGGTGTAGATTTTTTTCAATGTAAATAATCTTGAGTAATGATAAAAAACTAGATAAAAGTGAGCAAATAAAAATAATAGGAAAACTAGAAATCACCAAGCATTTCATATCATGTCCAAGCATTAGTTTATATTAACACAAATATTGAATCCACCATTATACAATGCTCAATCATCTAATAAATTCATTATAGTAACCTACACATTTATAATCACACGAAACAATCAAAGAATATAAGACAAAATCAATTCACGTAGATTTGAGTAACATAATTTACAAGATGTTTTATCAACTAAGTGATAGTAAAATACATCTCAAAGATTTAACAAAACATAATTACGAAAGACTAGCACATAACAAATAATATTAAAATATCAAAAACTAAAATTGAAGACTATATGTATATATAAATATTAATTATATATAACCCGTTAACCACGATTAACCACAAATAAAAGTTGCATACCGTTACCTAAACCACATATGTCTAATAATAACGGTACGGTTAACCGTACCAAAGACAGTACGGTTAATCGGTTAGGCGATACGGTATAAACAAGTTTTGGTGTGGTACACGGCGGTAACAGTTTTTTTGGATACTCCTCCCGTTAGGCCCTATTTTTCGTGGTTTTACCAAAATAGTAAGTTTTAGTTGATTAATTTGTTTCCGTTCTTCCATATGTACTCCCTCCGTCCTGAATTGACCGTCCTGTTTACTATTTGGACATGTCGTTTGACTTCAATTTTTAACATATAAGATAAATTAATTTTGAAAATTTAAATTTTGCATATGATTCCTTACATGATAAACTATATGTTACAAAATTTAGCTTTATAAAATTATTTTATCTTATATGCTTAATATTGAAGTGGAAAAACGTGCCATAAAGCAAACAAGACGGTCAATTCAGGACGGAGGGAGTATATTCTATAACCCTAAATATTTAGTTTAAAAAAAACCGTAAATATTTAGAAGATGTTAAATTTAGATCTTCCTTTCTCAAAATTGAGATAGCTGATGAAAGAAAAACGATACTATTATGAGTATCTGTCAATCTGATTTTCCTTACTTCATCTTCAGGTAGAGCTTTCACTCTCTCCCTCACCCCCTCTTCGATCTTTCTCCTCCTCACCCGTCTCGTCCCCATCCACGCGCTCCCTCACCCCAGCTCTACTTTCCCATGTGAGTCCACAACGACCAGCTCGAAATCCGCCATACACACACAATGCCATCGCGTCAACCGCCGGCCCCCGCGGCACCTCCGATGCTGCTTCACCGACATCATGCTGCTCCTAACCCTTTACACCTTGTTGCCCCGCTGACCGCCACTGCCGCCACCATCTCCGTCCTCCTTATCCTCGCCATCCTCTACCGAAAGCTAACCCGCAAGCGCACGGCGCCGGGTCCACCTTCCGACCACCAGCAGAACCAATGTCAACGCCAGCTCCGTCGTTTTCCTTTCCACCTCCTTCGTCGCTCAACTTCCTCATTCTCTACTTCAAATCGGCTCGGCCAAGGCGGATTCGGCTCGGTCTTCCGCGGAGTAGTTCCTTCCACCGGTGAAGCCTTCGCTGTCAAGGTAATGGACTGCGCCGGCTCCCTCCAGGGCGAAAGAGAATTCCAGAACGAGCTAGCTGTTGCTACCAGGATCAACAGCAACGCCGCCGCGAGTGCCAGATCGAGCTTCTCCGACGAGTCTCGATTCGCAGTTTCGATACTCGGATACTCGTCTGACAGGAGAGGTCTGAGGAAACTCATAGTTTACGAGCTGATGGAGAATGGTAGCTTGCAGGACAAACTTCTCGATCAGAAGAGCGAGGAGCTGATGGAGTGGAAGAAGCGATTCTCAGTCGTCCTCGACATAGCCAAGGCCTTAAGGTTTCTGCACACACTCTGTGGACCTACACCAGTCATCCATGGCGATGTGAAGGCGAGCAATGTCCTCCTCGACGGTGCATTCAACGCTAAGCTTGGAGATTTTGGATTAGCGAGGGTTTTGGAGGAGGAAGAGGACAAGGTTGGCCAGGACGATGGGGGCTCGGCTCTCGTCCTTGCAGAATAGACGGTGGTGCGGATGGAGAAGTTAGTGTGAGAACCAACGGTTGCGGTGGTGGTGAAGATCCGGTGAACGGATCAGTAGCGGAAGATACTGAGAGCGTGGCCACTGGATTTGTCGAGGATGCTCAGGTGGAAAGGTCACCGGAGAGCTGTACAACGAGGACGGTTGATGACGACGGTGCATCACCGGAGACAGCGGTGACAACTGAGTTAGAAATGGAAACGGCGGGGAGCTGCTTGTCCGAGAGTTGCAACACGGATAAGGTGAGTGTGGAGGAGAGTGGAATAGGAAAGGGGTAATAACGGCGAATCCTGGTGGGGGAAGGAAGAGAGATGATTCGGGAAGGTACTGGTGGTGGAAACAGGAGAGTAGTGGTGGAGGGGTTGGATCTGAATCTGGGAGGATTAAAGACTATGTGATGGAGTGGATCAAGAAAGAGATCAAGAAAGAGAGACCGAAGAGCACAGATTGGACGACGACGACGGGAGGAGCTGCTTCAATCTCGGCTGATACTCGGGGCAATGATGTTGTTGGTGGAAATGCTACTAATACTACTACATTGAGGCTGAAAATCGAACCAAAGAAGAAACAATGGAAGCGGTTTAATTGGTGGGCGCAGTTGGACTGTGAAGAAGAACCTTCTTCCAGTAAGAAGGAAAAGGATGGAATTAGTTGCAGGAAGCAGCCAAGGGAGTGGTGGAGAGAGAATTCTGCGAGGAATTGACTCGGAAGAAGAAGAAGAAAAAGAGCGATAAAGGAGGAAGTGAGATGTGGTGGCAAAGGGAGGATGATTTTGTTATTCCAGAAAAAAAGAGGAGAGGGAAGAGCAGGACAAGTCTAGGGAGTATAGATTGGTGGTTGGATGGGTTAAGCGGGGAGCTTAGAAGTGGTCGGAGAAACAGTCAAGATTGGATGGCGGCTAGTGGTGATAATTTTGTACCTAAAAGCGGTGGGATTAGCAGCACACCTAGTATGCGTGGGACTGTGTGTTACATAGCACCAGAGTACGGTGGGGGTGACCAACTTTCCGAGAAATGCGACGTTTACAGTTTCGGTGTGTTGGTTTTGGTTATTGTTTCAGGGAGGAGGCCGTTGCAGGTGATGGCTTCTCCGTTGTCGGAGTTTGAGAGGGCGAATCTGATATCATGGCAAGGCAATTGGCTCATAACGGGAAGTTATTGGATCTGGTTGATCCGTTGATTCAATCTTTGGATAAGGAGCAAGTTCTGCTTTGTATCACAATTGCACTCCTCTGCTTGCAGAGATCACCAAGTAAACGGCCGAATATGAAAGAAGTGGTGGGTATGCTGACCGGTGAAGCTGAGGTTCCACATTTGCCGTTTGAGTTTTCACCGTCGCCGCCTTCAAATTTCCCGTTTAAGTCGAGGAAGAAGGCCCGGTGAGGTGAGTTTTTTGGTCCAATAGTGAGAATTTGGTCAGTGAAACAAGTGTAGGATATCAGAAATAATTACATGTTGTAAGCTGTGAAGATGGATTTAATTTCTTGTTTAATTTATGTAGGAATTAATTACCTAGCTAGTTTGGGTGTAAAGGAGGAACTTGTTGTTATGTTCGTTATATATATAGTATTGTTAGTAATTTTTTAGTCATATGCTTTACTTAGCTTCGTTGTTAAGATGTTATTAGCATGATCTTTTTGATGGTGCTTCTTTAGGTGAGTTTTTTGGTCCAATAGTGAGAATTTGGTCAGTGAAAAAGAAGGTGTAGGATATCAGAAATAATTACATGTTGTAAGCTGTGAAGATGGATTTAATTTCTTGTTTAATTTATGTAGGATTAATTACCTAGCTAGTTTGGGTGTAAAGGAGGAACTTGTTGTTATGTTCGTTATATATATAGTATATGTTAGTATTTTTTAGTCATATGCTTTACTTAGCTTCGTTATTAAGATGTTATTAGCATGATCTTTTTGATGGTGCTTCTTTAGGTGTGGGGTTGTGTTGGTCATGACTTACGCACAAATGAATCCTCATTGATTTCTCCTTTTTGAAGAGTCGAGTATCGAGGAATCCCATGCAGAAATCGCATAAAAGTTACATGCTTGTGGCAGTATGACTTTTGTTCACTTTTTCTGAGATTGGTGGGAAGGACATGTGATAGAAAAAGCAAAAGAAAGCATATCTTTTAGTGCAACTAATAAGGAATTGGGTGTTGAAATCTCATGGATGTAGGTTGTGGTTGTGGTGGGGGTCCCTCCCTTGTCATGCGTAGGAGTATTATTCATTAGATATTTCAGTTGATACTTGATAGGGGTGTGGGTGCCAATGCCATTCTTGGACCCACTACTTTTTTCCCATCAGATAGATGATCTTTGGTAGTCTTTTAACTTGTTTGAGTGGAGTAGGTGTTATCTAACAGTAATCATCTACTACTAGAGTAGTAGTAGTAGTAGTACATTACTTGTGACATTTACCAACCTCAATTGTATTTGTATGAGCTATCTTTTTCATTCAACTAGGATGGATTACTTTGATGTCTCACTTTGAGGTTGGTTGAAAGGGAACCAAATTTGATTCATTATGCACTTGACTTGAACTGCGTCTTTGCTGGTTTGGTAGTCAAAAAAGTACGTACGAGCACAGCAGCAGAAGCTTTGAGTTCAACCTCTCTCTCAACAAGAATTCGAGGAGAAAAAAGTGTTTTCTTTTTCAGGAGTTAATCAACTGTACTAATACCGCTATTTTGGCTCTTATACTGTCTGAAGCGGTGAATTTGGTCAAGACCACTTACTCACCCCATGTATCAGGTAATTATCCGGACATTCAAATCTCTGTGGTAGTAGCTAGACTGGTAAGTTAATAAATGCTTGCTCAGCTCAGCTCAGCTCAACTCAGCTCAGCAGTACTATACATACGGCTTGCATTGAATTCGCACCGAAGAATGAATGAAAGTTTTTGAAATGTATGAATCCCGTTTCACTTTTCTGAAATACTTCCTTCCATACTTAATTTTGAGTGAGAATCCATCCATATTAGTATTTACTACTACTATAGACTCTGCAGTACAGACTGTGCTGCCTTTCTCACTCTTTCGGCTACTTAGCTACCTGTACAATTATATACTATGGATGTACGTGGAAGGCGTAGTTGGAGGTTTTTCCAAGTACAGGTATAGTAGGTGTAAAGTCTGTTCTCAAGGATTATTCTCCTGGATTATAATTATTTCCCAGCTACTCATGCAGTTTGAAATACAGTCAACCAATCTGCGGGGAAAACTAGGCATATGTATCGTAGTTACTGCCTTATGGGTTACGCATGAAAATTGTGAATTAGTTTGTTCCTAGCTGCTTTGCATATGAGGTAATTAATGGTAAAATTTATGGATGGTTGTCAGGATAATGTTTTTTATTGCTTTCTTTTGAATTGTTCCCGCTTGCTGTCTAGTTGTCCTCGCTGCTCTACTGAACTTGTACTCATAAGAACAAGGCGTTCTGTAGTGTGTAGCATGTGCTGCTGCGTTTCCCTTGTTCTTTGTTGAAGATAACATAACATGGGCAAGCACTGATTATTAAGGATGGCTGAATTTTTTGCTTGCTCGAGTCTCACCTCTGTTCTTTTTGCTGTTTGCTTTTCTTTCTAGTTAGTCCGACTGAACTCAAAAATAACCACCACTGTCGGTGGTGCTTTTGTAACTTGTTAGGGGTGTTCTCAATAGAGCTTAACACGAGAGCTGCAGATTATTTGTTAGTGGTCCCACGATGCAGATTAAATTTGATGCAGATTAAATTTGGTGATGGATCAGACGTGCTAGTGGACTTATTTGTCATGAACAGATGACACTCATTCATCGACGGACCGTACTTATTTAGTAACACTGCTGACTTTTCCTTGCTTATGGTCAAATGATCTTTTCTGTGCTCTTCTGCTAGATTTATCGGTGAAACTTGCAAGTAATCATGGTTGAAGAAGTTGTAATTACCAATGTGGTATGCCTGATGAATGAGCTCTTATTGTTGCTCTCTTAACGTTTCATCAACTCAACAATTCACACAGCTAAGGGAAAGATAGAAGAATGTAATGAAGCATATATTACATTTTCCAGGAAGCTTTGTTCTTAGAAAAAAATATTTCTCCGCATTTCGAAAAATGAGAAGATACAATTTTATAATTTGAAATCACAAAAAAAAAAAAAAAAAAAAAAAAAAAAACCAGAATTCCGGACTCGAACCCCCTGAGAACCGATCGAGGAGATGAACAGCTGTAATCGCCTGCCTTCTAATCCAGTTTCAATGCAACAGCGAGTCAAATAAGGAATCAAAGCTGATAAAATTTGAGTTATGCTTCATACTTTTTTAGTTTAAGCATGAAACTACTTACGGCTATCAACAACAGTACTTACGGCTATCACGCTTGCCTCGATACACATGCATAGTATTATTCATAAATGTCAAATTGTATTACTACAATTTTTGGGCCTCAAAATTATATTACTCTTGCAAGCAAGACAATGTTGAAAACCCTCTAGCAAGTAAACAAATTCTTTCCTTTCATCCAGCCATACTTTGGATGTTTCAGAATGAGCAGGGACATGAACTTAACCCGTATGTCTCACACTAAAAAAACATGCAGAAAAATAACAACTTGGGGATGTAGCTCATATGGTAGAGCGCTCGCTTTGCATGCGAGAGGCACAGGGTTCGATTCCCTGAATCTCCAAATTTATTTTACATTATGTACCATTATTCATTTCTGAAAAAATAACTTGTATTTTTTGTACTAATTACTTATCTATGGGGTGTAGCTCATATGGTAGAGCACTCGCTTCGCATGTGAGAGGCACGGGGTTCGATTCCCCGCACCTCCATTGTAAATTTTGATAATTTATATTTTTAAATAACTAAACTCACATTACTTCGGATTGTATCTTGCTCCAATACAAAACAAACCATATACAAAGCTATTTTGTATACAAGCGAAACAATACCCTACATCTTTAAAGAATAATTTTTTTCATAATTATTGATTTATGAATATTGAACACTTTACGCTTGTACTAAGAAAATCATCAATGGGGAAGTAGTTCATGTTGTATCCAGGGGTGGCAATTTTTACCAACCCAATAACCCAACCCAAACCCAACCCGTAAATAGCGGTATAGGTTTAAGATATTGACCCATTTAATTTTTGGGTCGGGTATGGGTCACCTATTAAATATATGGGTTGGGTAGGGTAAGGGTCATAACCCGAATTCAACCCGACCTGTTTACTTAATTTATTATAAATAATATGTATATAATACTTGGATACATATTTATTCTATAACCATTAGTACGATAGCAAACAAAATACTATCACTTTTTAGGCCTCACAAATAATTATTTTATAATTCCAAATACATTCTTTAGGCCATCTATATCCACCATTCATTGTTTGTTTGAAACCTAAATATTATGTCAAATATTAGTCGCACAAACTTCACCGTTCACACTATTCATCCGCACAAAAAACAACTATGAGTTAAGATTATTGACCCATTTAACATAATGTTGATATTTGGAAAACGGCACACAATGACTCGAAATAAACAACCGTCATGTGCATGCTTTTATGGATACTGATCATCTTACAGAAAATTAGAGTATTTGTTTTTAAACGGGTTAAATGAGTCGGGTTTGGGTTCAATGATTTTTATATGGGTTGGGTATGGGTTGAAAGTTTGTAACCTGATTATTTTTGGGTCGGGTATGGGTCAATACAATTTTAATCAGGTTGGGTATGGGTGAGCTTCACCCGACCCATAACCTGAATTGCCACCTTTAGTTGTATCATTAGTAACTTTTGAGCATGTCGTGTGCCAACATACGCTTGCATGGCTATTACTCGATACCATATTAGCTGAGCGTGACATAACTCAACCTCACTCTTTGATCCCACTTGTTCATTATTAGCTCGTTTGTACAAAGAAACACGACAAAATCCTAGTCCAAGTTTCTATGGTAGAGCGCTGCACTTCACACCAGATGTAACACCCCTACTAAACCGGTTCCTAGTAATCCTATAGAAGTCGCGCACAATAATATCTCGCAGCGGTAAATAATAAACTATCGCCCTACTGGTGTCACTGTTATCACTCGCCCATACGGGTGATAACGATTTACCTGATAATCAACTTGCGAAACGTATTCCCGCAGTGACCACAAGAGATAGATAGTAGAACTTAAACAACTTAAAACACATCTAACATCGAACAATTATTACAGACCGTGAGCATCTAACCAACACCTCGGTAAAAACCCGAGTCCAAAACAACCTGAGTATCACACCTTACCATAGTCTAAAACCAACAGTAATATCACAATGGTCACGTCTCGCTGCGACCACCAGCTAATCACCTAAAGATGGTTTGTGGTATGGAATCAGCCCCTGCTGAGTATGCATCACATGCCCCGTCATGCCCCCAAAGACCCCTCAATTTTTGGTTCGGAGCATGAGGTTCATTACGCAATACCATTTTAATATATAACTGTAAAATAAACAACAGTAATCCATATACAACACAACCATCAACACACATAATATACCACAAGTATAACATGACAATAAGCGAAACAACGAGAGTAACAATGAGATTTAATTCTCGTCCATGGTGTAGAAGCCAATATTGTTCGCCCATGTATAATTCTCAAATGTATTGATTGTTCAGTTATACCTAGTGACATTGTCTCATTAAAACGACATGTCTCTAGTTACCCTTATATAATATGGCGGGTCACCCACGGCAGTAGCCACTCCAACGGTAGAGTCTCCGACCAACGAGCCATTCTAGCTCACGGGAAATTTTCTTGATACTTGCGGACCCGTACGCGGACATCCTGGTATCGTTTTTGTGATCACAGCGCGCACCAAGAGCCACATCTCTTGGCTTAATTCCATTCATTATTTCTTTAACCATCGCATCGCATTACCAAATTTTCTAACACAGCAGACAAGATCATTATCCAATCCGGAGTCTGTAAACTCGGGATCCAGTGTTAGATACGAGAGCGGCGTATAGAAAGGCCAATGCTCCGTATGAAAGTCTTGGATAATATATATGTATTATTATCCTAGTGCTACAACGTTTTTCTGACGTTCCTTATTTTTCGTATAAGATAGCACCATAGCCGCTAGTTCGTTTTATATATAGGTTCTTATATACGAACCAATACTGTAACTCATCAACAGTAAATAATGAGCAGCTATAAATATAAAGATCATGCATATTAAATTAAACATTCAGACAAACAATCTTTCAACAGATCACAGAAGTCTGAACTGAGGAAGCCCCCAGAGACAATCAGAGACACTAACAACATACCGTTCACCCTGGTGTATTACGGTGGAGTATGAATCAGCAAGATCCTATGCTCCTTGTGTAGTCTCTAACGAACTAAACAATACACATTGCTACTGATTAGCATACTGTATAACAACACAATCCTACGGTACCCCGTACCGTCACTAACACCTCCCGGTTAACCCCCGTTATTAACTATCAATGTTGTCGGGTTTTAGGTTAACTCGAGATTGGGAAAAGGTGTTATAATTACCGCGTAGTCTTGTTTGTATATTAGTATAGTTGTTGTGTGTAAACTTGTTATCGCATGTAACTAATGTTTGTTGTACATCATACAGTTTGTTTCATTATTGTATGTGTGATCCTTTGTCATGCACTATGCATCTTACCTTAGTATTTATTTTTCTAAGGTTTGTTTTTTTTTTTTATATTTCATGTGGTATTCATCTGTAAACTATACTCTTAATAACTAGGATCCTTATTATCCCATGAATACTCTTAACTTTAGAATTTCCATATCTAATGTTTATATTCTTTTCTCCTTAACTATTATCATTTTAATTATGATAATTTATGATTATTGAACCATGTAACATTTTTACACCACTACATATATTTATTTATATGTGTGTATTATGGAACTATTTATTATATGGTAAGTCTCATAATCTATATTCATTCTTTTAATGAATATCTCTCATATTATAAATGTTATAACTCTTATAACATTAAAAACCATATTATAAATTCCATTTAAAAATGTTATATTTCGAACAGCACCTATTTCTTAAATATTATAAAATCCACCTCTTAATTAATATATGTCATCTTGTAGTTATATAACATATCTTATGACATTTAAATCATTTAAACAATTATAGCCTATAGTTATATTTGTTTTTAAATACCAAACAGCCTTAGTATTTCGGTTTTCACTTATAACCATTAAACTTCTATAAACTCACAATTCAATTCCAATTTATAATACATAGTTTTCTAACCCCATTAAAACTATATATTATACATATATCTTTATAAAACCTTATATACCATTCCAAAAATTACCAAACTATACCAAAGGTTATAAACATTATTCCTAACCTTATACTTCTTTTAATTCACGGTTTTTATACATTTGTTACCTATTTATAACAATGTCATAAAATACCTATATATACTTATATAATTCACATGAACTCCAAATTTAACCAAATAAACTTCTAAAAATTTCTAATAACTTAAGGACTTACTAAACTCCATTTACTACCCTTAATTCTCGGTAATTACATTACCACCCCAAACCTTATAAATCTTTTACAATTTAGAAGTATCTCATTATAAGGTAGTATTTTAATTTCTTAAATTTTCTAAACTTGGTCAAAGTCTCCTATATAGTCAACTTTGACCCCTAACACCAAATGGGAACCAATTTTCGGTAATTACAAATAATGACCTATACTTTTCTATTTTACAATTTGACCAAAAACTTTATAAAATGTTATAATTTTTATTAAATTCATTTAAAAACCCTAGATTGCTCTAAATTACCCACGGCTTTTCTAATTCCTTAATAATTACGAATTGGCCCCAACTTTAATTATAAGCATAAATAAAACTAAATAAGCTTATAAACTTAAATTAAAATGGCCTAATGACATGGCCTTATTACAACCTTGATCTTGCAAAATAAATTACACAATAAATGTCTCAAAATATAGCATATATATTCGGCCTCTCCATGGTTTAATTATTTTCCACATAATGTCATAAATTTGACCATTATGTTAATTAAATCTCTTAAATGACTAGCTTAATTTATCTTAGCCATTTTTTTTTTACATTTTTAGGTCAATTGACCTTATGTGTATGTTCACTCTCGGCCATATATATATATATACTTAGAGATTGCAAAAATCATAAGTTTAAGGTGTTTATACCTTGATCTACCTTGTATGCTCTCGGCCACCTCTAGGAAAAATCACCACTTGATTTAGACATGTTTAATACACAAAAACGATATGGTACACTCCAAGCTTGAGCTTAACCATAAGGAATAATTAATGAAGATTTAAGGCAAAAATCACCTTAAAAATGCAAGGGAAGTTCTAGGTATTTTCGACCTGAACCAAACACACCACAAGGTGTTAGATCAAACATATTGACATAGGAATTAGTTAGATCTCGAAATATTACCTTGTTACTAGGTTTTACCTTGGAAAATGGCTTAAAAGAGAGTATTTCTCTTGGATCTTGGTCACCCTTGCTCGAAAATGACTCACCAACAGATTCTACACGAAATGGAGGAGAAGATGAAGCTATGACCAAAATTTCACAGCCAAACTCGAAAGGAATCAAAAGTTATGAGCTTAAAGCACATTTTTACCTTAAAATGTAGGATTTGGAAACCTTGGTCCCTCTACTGATCTCAACGAGTTTAGCTCTGTTCTAAGCACTTGAATCTGAGAAATAAGCCATAGGATTGATGACCACGAAATTTAGGTCTTGGTAGTGAAGAGATGAAGAAAAAGGGCTAAAAAATGACATTAAATGACATTAAAACACTTACCTTAAGACTTAAGAGCTAGATTTGCCTTCCATGTTCAAGAAACCAAGCTTGGAGAGCTGAGAGGAAGGGGGAGCTCGGCTGGGATGGTGAAGATCGGACAAGGAAGAAAGGAGAAGGTGGGAATGATTGATAAGGTTTGAATTAATGTGAAAAAGTAACTTATTTTATAAAAGTAAACACATTAGGTATCATTTGTCTCCAAATCATTGCATGCTGTCTCCTCCCTTAATGCAGCCGGCCACCAAGGGGTTAAATGGGTCATTTTAGTGCCCATTGACCATACTTGGTCAATTTGACTCCTGTGGGCCCCACTTCGGGGTTTATTAATATTTTAATATTAATTTGTAAAAATCTGTAAAATTTGGAATTAAAATTCCTAATATGATATAACATGATAAAATATCATATTTAAGGATAATTATAATTTTTTTAAGCCCATTAAAAATCAATTTAAAAGGCAATCTACAAAAACGTGCTTTAAGGTGTTTTAGTGCACGTTTGTGTCGCAGGGTGCTCCTGAGCTTAGTTCTCCTTGAGAATGGTTTTGTTATGTTTCTTTACTTCATTATAATACTTAGGAATCCACTTTGGATCCTATTTGAGGTCATACAATCTTTATGGTGTCTTAAAGCACTTTTGGCTTTACCGATCTTAAGGCGGTTTTGCCTTGTTGAGATCTTTTAGATTGTCCCCAAAAATATTAGGTGTTTATTAATCATTTAGATCATTAATAGATCATTTAATTAATTTTAAAGGTTAGGGGTATTTCAATTTAGGTATGAGTTAATTGCTAAATTAATTATGAGGACGTAATATTCTTTAAGGGGGTAGATGCAATACCCGAAGTTATTATGGTTGTAATTATTATGGTAGTGACATGTTAAAAACCTTTGTGTAAGGTAGCTAAATGATTAAATGGTTATTAAGACTTGGTTAGTAGCATGAGTTCGAGCTTCGAGGACGAAGCTTTATTTTAAGGGGGAATATTGAAATCCCCCTAAATTTCAAAAAATATATATTATGTAGTTTATATGTATATTATATAGTTTACAAGTATATATATAGTTGATGGGATCATTATAATTACAAGCATATAAATAGATTACGATTATATATTATAGTTTGCAAGTATACTAAATAGGTGATGGAGTATATATAATTGTTTGCAAGTATACTAGTATTTTATGAGTATACATATATAAATATATATATATATATATTATGAAGGTTACACGTTTATTATTTACATGAGAATTCATTCTAACAAATACGTGTTTTAAATTAGGCCAATTGTAATTTTGATATGATCCTCGTATATCTCTAGTTAACTTGGTATATTTTAGTTTTTTAAAAAATGGAGTTATAGTAATGATGATATGATTCAAATAATACTGTTTATTCAAAATACATCTATTATATAATTTAGTTATAAATATTGGTTCGCAAGTATAATAAGTAGTTATGAGGATTATACTATAATTTACGAGCATGTTGTATAGTATTTTATAAAAAAGATTCGTTTAAAAATAACCTGATTCAAAATACTCGGTTATGATTTTCGATGTAATAATATGATTCATGTGTACTTTGTATTATTTTAGTGTATTTAGTTGTTTATAACTTATTATATTAATGATAGTTTTGATTTAATTACATACACTAAAAAAATTAGTTTTACTATACGTCGGTTACACCTTTTGGTATTTTTTGATTTTATTTAGTTAATCACTTTAAACTTTCCATATTTCCAACTCCATTTATTAAATCATCTTTACCTCTTCACATTTCCTAACTTCTAATTTTCTATTCATTAAAAGGTTTAATATTTTTTATTGATTGAATAATTACTTTCTGTATTAATTAAACAGTTATATTCCTCGCTCTTCAGTTACCCTCGGCCTCCTATATATACGCTCATTTGATATTCCATTTTATCCGCCCATCCTCTATACTCGAATACCTCTCTTCTCATCTAGACTAGAAAAAAAAATTCCTTCTATGTCGCGCCTCCTTTCTCTATATCATAGATTCAAAAAGAAAAAAAAATCTCTCTTCTCACACACACAGAAAAGGAAAAGATGAAAAAAGGGATCAATGAGTTTTCTTTTTCTATCTTGGGCGGCCACAATATGAAGTAACGGTAGCATGTAGCAGCAGCTAGAGTTGTTTCTTTCATTGTTGATGTCAACAAATCGGTGCCAAAATGTGTAAACGAAGAGTAGTGGCTAATTATATGTTTGGTGGGTGCAAATGATAATGTTCTTTTTGAGGTAAGTTACTGCGTTCACTAGCTTTATATTAACTGCGTAAAATAAATCTTTTTATAGTGGTTGTGATTCTTGTATGTGAGTGACTATTATTTTGGAAATGAAATGTTTATGATAGTGTTTACTGGAAATATTAAAGTGCGCAGTTTATTTTATGGTAAATAACTGAGTATTATTTTTAGAGTAGAGATCAATGTGGAAATGTTAATGATATGATTATATGGAATTGTAATTATTTAGTCATGATTATTGTGGCATGATTGAGTTTTGGTGGTATATGTGGATTATAATGAGATTATAAGGTGAATAATAACAATGAATAAATGAATTATAAGGAAGAGTATACCATGGTACATGTGGGTCGTATTAGGACACATGGATGAGATGATAAATGCGGGCCGCATTAGGACGCATAAGTTTGAGATACTGTGGGCCGCACTAGGACACAGTTAGCCCTAGATCTACTCCTTAGTCCTTTGAACTATTGGGGGTTGTGCACACTTAAGGATTTAGTGGCTTGGTTGGATTCCCGGCTGCGTGTTGGGGTCCGGGTTACAGCTGCGTGTTGTACCCAAAGAGAAAGTAAATTTGTTTTGTCCTGACTGCTTGTTGGGACAAGGAAGATAATTAAAATAATCTGACTAATATATTTTTGGGTTACTAAAGAAATCAAATGTGAAGTATTTTACAGTTATGATAATTTGTTGTTGTGTGTTAATATTGTTGAAATGTGTTGTATGTTGTGTGGTTATATTGTTAAAAATGATTTCTAAAGAGAAAATGATTTTATGTGGTAAGTAGTAGCTTTGTCAGTTTTCTGACTTTATCGTGGCCCTTTCTATGTTTGTTTGGATTTCTGCCACAGGTACTGATGAAGTCCTTGGGGTTTGGGAAGGCGACTCCACATAGTTGATATTTATAGTTGGATTTTATTTTTGGCATGATAATTCTGCATTTGTAGGAAATTATTTTAATAGGCGTTGTATTTACTTTATTAATAATAATAGGTTGTTAGTGAGTTAATTATTTAGGCCTTAGCACTCGTTTAGTTGCGAGTATGGCAATAATGCCCCGGGTTTAGGTTTCGATTCCGCTGCTTATCAATATTAAACTTGAATTCTAAAAAAAATGACCAAATAAAAGGTTAGAAAATCCGGGGTGTTACACCTCCAGCTGGTACGAAAACGCTAGGCTGATGATGGGAATCTCCAAGATGTGGTAAGCGTCATGGAGAGTAATAGTCATCTCTCCGAATGGCATGTGAAAGGAGTTCATGTCCGTTTTCCATCTCTCTATGAACGCATAAAAGAACGCAAGGTCAAAGCTACCATGTGCTATATCGGCCAGATGCCCAAGTTCACTCATCTCTACCGTGTCATGTGACTCCTAGTGCCTAAACGTCGATGGACTCCACAAGTCTAGCGTCTTCGCCTTAGACTTGAAGCTAAGGCATCCCTTCTCCTGCCCAATAGTTAAACAAATGTCACAGTTATATGACATTTCCTAATCGCACTAAAGTTATCAAAAAAATTACAAAAGGGAAAACATACCACTTCACGCCACATGTCGAGCGCGACGTGACCACCGAAGCTGGGGATCTAACTTGTCGTCTCGGGACCTCCGGGCACAAAAGTTCCATCAAGTAACCAATCCTTTGGCGCTGGCATCTGCGCCACATACGGTTGAATAGGCGGGGTACGTCGACCCACACTCTCGAAGCTCAACTCATCAGGGCCCGCCAGCCGATAAGAAGTACTAGGCATCTCGCTCGGTGTGGGTGCGGGCCAAGAAGGGCTATCGGTATGTATCACAATCAACCCAGCTCCGACCATCGAGTCAGCAACTTAACTGCAGGATTCCGCCCGTGGTGTCATCATCTGCTACTGTGCCCGGTCCATCCTCAGAAGCTTCTGCTCTTTCAGCTCCCGCACGTGCTGCTCAGTTACACGCCTTATGGCTGAGGCGTGGGCGTGTTGTGTACATCTCTTCTCACTAACTACCCGTCCCACAGGGGGCGTAAGGGCCTGTGATGACCCCTCACCATGCTCATATGAGTTGTTCCCCCTACCCCTATGTAACACCCCTACTCTAATCGGCTCCTAATCATCTACTTAACAATATAATCGCAGCGGTAATCTCAACAATTGAACTATTGGTGTCACCGTTCTTACTCACCATAGAGTAATAACGTGTTCCTGATATACTCTAAATACGAAACAATTTCTCGCAGTGACAACAAGAGATAGATCTAACCTTCCCAACCAATACAAAATACATTCACAGTGAGCATTCTAAGCATCCCAATCCTATACACGTTTCTAAGTTCGTATCAAATGCAACAGTGCATATTAAACAACTGTAATTAAACTACCCAGCGCGCCCTCTCTTTGCCGACACCGGAAGCTGCATACCTGCAAAATGGTTGTTTGTGGTATGGAATCAGCCCCTGCTGAGTATGTTACTACACGACTGTCATGCCCCCTCAGACCCTCAATTATTTGGTCGAGAGCATGCAATTCATTTTCATGCAAGTAGTTTAATGTTAAAACTGTAAAGCAACAATATATATTACAGAAACTCAAATAACAAACAAGCCCCCGGCTTCAACATCGCATCGTAATAAACCACTGAAAGCGTTACAACGCTTATATGAGTATAGACTCCATTCCAACAAACTCTTAATAGTTCATAATTGAGTTCGGCGACTCACCCGACCAAACAATTCACCATAATCCACATGAGTACAGCGACTCGACACAACCAGTTCACCACACACAATATGAGCACAATGGCTCGTTCAAACTAATCCACCAACATACCCACATAACCACAAAGCACAACAATGAACAACAAGACGAAACAACGAGAATTATAAACGAGTATGAACTCTTGTCTTTGGCATGCAAGCCCAAATAATGTTCGCCTGAGTGTACGAGTTAATATAGTCGTTCGTAATTGTTCAGTCATGTCTAATGACAACGTCTCGTTAGAACGACGTGTCTCTAAGTACCATCTCTTATGGCGGGTCACCCACGGCAGTAGCCACTCCAGCGGTAGAGTCTCCGACTACGAACAATCGTAGTTCGTTGGAAATTTATCCTGATACTTACGGTTACCACACGGTATCCTAGTATCGTTAATGGATCACAATTCATAGCAAGAGCCACATCCTCTTGATAAACTTATCTATACCATCGCATCGTTTTATTATTTTTCCTAACACAACAGACTAAGGTCGTTAGTCCATCTTGAGTATGTCGACTCGGGATCCAGTGTTAGATACGAGAGCGGCGTTAAAGAGGCCAATGCTCCGTATATAAATCTCAGGTAATATATATCTTATTATCCTGATGCTACAACGTTTTACTTACGTTCCTTATGTTACACATATAAGATAGCATCATTGCCGCTAGTTCGTTTTATAATATGTTCATATATACGACGGTACTGTTATCGTACAACAGTAATAATAAAGTAGCATTAATACACAACTCAAGCATATTAATTCACACAAGCAGACATTCAATCTTATCACAGATTTTCACACAATGTCTGAACTGAGGAAATCCTCAGAGACAATCAAGCCACATAAATAACATACCGTTCACCCTGAAAGTATTACAGTGGAGTATGATTCAGCTAGATCCGATGCTCCTCGTGTCGTCTCTAGCAGTCTAAACAATACATAACGCTACTGATTAGAATCCCGTATAACAACTTAACTCCACGGTACCCGTACCGTCGCTATTACCTCCCGATTAATCCCCCGTATTAACTGTCAACGTTTGTCAGGTTTTCAGCTTAACTCGAAATTTGGAGAAGCGTCATTTTCATGCGTGATTACGTCGAGTATATAATATACTTAACTTTAAACGTTTATTATCGCATGTAATTTAATACCCATTTGTATATCATATAGTTTATCACTATATTGCATGTATATCTTAATCATATACTTATACATTTCACCTTAGTATTTATTTCCTAAGGTTTTGTTCTTCCACCATCCATTTTACTACATGGTTTCTAACCATAATATATATCATCCTTATATACATTTTTCTTGTATATGTATATATTTACCACATAGGTAAGTTCCATGAGTTATAAACTCTTATATTATATGTTACATTTTATCATCTTTTATTAGATGACTTCCCTTTAGTGTACTATATTGTACAACGTATATTAAGATTATTATCCATAATTATGTAACATTTTATGTTGTATCTTAACAACTCCCAAGGTTTAATTAAAACTTCTTTGGTTTATGAATCCTATTTATTTATAGTTTGTCACATTACTTAATGTGAATATTCTTACTTTTATTAATCCCATCTAAACATATAATTGTTATAACATTTATAACATTATAGACCTTAGTCTAGAATTCATTTTCCAACCTTTAATATTTCGGTACAGCCCTTTGTTGTGCAAAATAGTAGTGAACTAGATTGCTAACTAATGGGCAGTGTACCCAGTCGAAGTAGTACAACAAGTGTCGTATCCACAGAGACTTCGCAGCTATCTAATTAGTTATAGGCTTAGTAAATGTGCAACAATATAAATAAAAGTGCATAAATGTAAATTGGGGGTTTTGGGTTTTTCGTTTGATTAATGGGAAATAATTAAAGCAATAAAACTAAGCTAACTAATCTAAGATAGGTGTACTCCGGGAGTGAGGGAATCTTCAAATGCACCCAAACATGGCCTTAATCCCAATTCAATGTAGTTGTCTAATAGAACTAAGATAATGACTCTCTGGGATCCTAGAATAAGTCAAATCTTATTTAGTTAATTTTAACCTTCAAAACCGGTTGGGTTAAAGTCCCTAAGTAGCATTAAGCACAAGTTCTGAACATAGCACTAGAACTCACCAACTAATTAAAGAAGGCAAATACTAGGGTTTCTCTCTCTCATGGTCTAAATCCTAAATCGAGTATGCACGAAATTAGAGATTACACAAATGCATAGAGATGATCAGTCTCGAAACATTCAATAAATTCAGAGAAAACAACTAATTTAAGTGAACTAGAAATTACAAGTCAAGTTTAGGGATTTGGGGTCAAACCCTTCATCCTAGAGTACAAGAGAGACTACTCAGACATTAAAGAGATAAATAAGAGAAGAAGAGTAAAAGAGATAGCTATGAGTATTGAAGAAGCTTTTAATGGAGGTGGGTCTTCCTCCTTTTTCTTCTCTTCGACTTCTCTCGCCTCTGTTTTCTTTTCTTCTTTTCGTTTCTGTCTGTTTTGTTTTTCGTCCCGTTCAAGTCCGTCCCCGCGTCTGTCTATCTTTTTTATATCCCCTGGTTTCACGTGCCTTCCCCTCCGTAAAGATCTCGTGCGCGTCTACATACCCACGTGCATACGTTTGCACATTTGCGTGCATAACTGGAGACTGGATATATATATGAGTATAGCTGCTCCAATACATGCATGAGAATGCAACGTGATGTTGCAAAATTAGTTGCACGGAAGAAATATACTACATGCATGCATAGGCATGCTTATGTGCATGCGTCGGTGATGACGATCAAGTGCTGCTGCGTGAACATATATGCTTTCATAGTTTACGTGGAGAGCAAGCAGAATTTGTATGTAGAGCAAGCTGGCGGGTAGCCTGCTTGCTTGCATCGGGTAGCCTGCTTGCTTGCATCGGGTAGCCAATGTCAAATTGAGCATTCACCTAAAATATAATAAAAATATGTAAGTTCACTAATATAATTAAAATACTCTATAAAGTGGTGAAATTATGTTATAAATCATGTAAAATATTTGCGGAAATAACCCTTAAAAATATATATTTTCACCACTTATCATCCTTGAATTTATTTAAATTCTATTTTGACCACTTAACATTATGCAATGTTATACCATATACTAATATCATATATTATGATATTTTCATTCCCTTTAATTTATAACCTATAGTTTTTATACAAAACTATTATATATTGCCGCATAGGCACATATATTAAACCTTATTCTTTTCCATAAACCATAGTTTCTTTTATTTACAAAATCACCCATTATTTATACCATGTTATAAACCATTTAATATAACATTTCTAACTTATAAAAAGGGTATAACCTATGGTTATATTTTTGTAAATTCCGAACAGACCTCAATACATTCTATAATTGCCATTTGGCCCAATTTATAACATATAGTTTAATAATTCATTAAAACTATATATTATACATATATCTTAATAAATACTCTTATACCATTCTAAAAATCACCAAATTTCACCAAAGGGTTATAATTAATATTATCAACCCATATACCCTTGGTATTTACCATTCCACCATCTATATTTCTCCAAAGTGTCATAATGACATAATAACTATATATTATACATATATAGTTTATTTTAATTCCAAAAACAACCCAATAAATTCCTAAAAATTCCTAATAGCCCATGGGTGTTTATAATACCATTATACACCCTTTATTTTCGGTAATAACATATTCACCACATATGTTACAATGTTGTTACAATTAAATACTTATCTTATTATAAAACCTTAAATAAGTTATCTAACTTATTTAATTTGGTCAAAACCTACCATATGGTCAAGGTTGACCACCTTAATATTTCCTTGACCATTAATTTCCATTTAATACGGTTTATACCCTTATCTTTTAGAAATTACCATTTAACCCCAAAACTTTATAAAATCTTATAAACTTTATCTTAAATCCTTTTTAACTTCTAATTTTCGGCCTTATTATTATAAAGCCCCCAAATTTAATTTAATTACACTATAACCCCAACTTGCGGTAATTCATTTTAGCACCTAAACTTAATTAAAAGCTTATAAATGCATAAATAAAATGGCCTAAAGTACATGGCCTTATTACAAACATTGGCTTATAAAATAAATTACACATAAATGCCCAAAAATGCTGTAAACTCTCGGCCCTTACCATAATTTTCATTAATTACCAATTTTCCACATAATGTCTTAAATTTGACAATTATGCTAATTAATTAGTTATAAAATTTATTAAACCATTCCTTAATCACCTAAGGTCAAAATAAGACCTTAATAAACTTGTTCACTCACGGCATATATGTTATATATGTATAAAACATATTAATATACCAAGTGTAAGTTTAAGTGATTTATACCTTGTTTTGCCTAGTTAAGGCCTTTTTGGCCACGGCCTGCTTAGGATAAAGTTTCCACAGCATATTTACATGTTTTACACAGCAATTAAGGCATGGTTAGTCTCCAAGCAAGATCTAACCATAAGAAGTGTTTAATGTAATTTTCAAGGTAATTTACCTTGGAATACCAAGGCAAGCAAGGATGTCCACGGCCTGTTTTTACAGTAGATAAAGAGTGTTAAAAGAGCTACTAAAACCAAGCTTTAAACTGGTATAACTCAGATTAGAAGATAGCTAATCTTTACCTTGTTTAAAATGCCTAAAATGGTGTTTTTGGCTTGGATCTGGTTATACTTCGAAGCTCTTGATGTACCAACTGGATAAGTATGTTAAGATGAAGATTATAAGCTTAGAAACAAAGTTTCACAGCCGAATTTGAAGGGAATCAAAAGATATGTGCTTAAAGCACATTTTTATACCTTAAGAACAAGGTTAGCTTTCTCCACCTTCTTCCCTTGTTAATGCCGAGATACACCCTCCATTTAACCTCATAACAACCTAAGAACATTGATGGAAGTGGTTGATGCTTTGCTCCATGGAAAGAGGAAGAAATTGTGAAGAAAATGACATTTAAGAGCTTAATAGCTTACCAATGGTGATTGCTGCTCTTTCTGAGTTTGGCTGTGTTCTTACGTAAATGGAGGAGCAAAGAGAGGTGAGGAGCTGCTGGTGTCGGCAGGCAAGAAGGCAAGTGAAGGAAGAATGATTAATTTAGCTTTTAAGACATTATTTGCTACTTTTGGAATAGTAACTTGATGACCCACCTAATTAGCTGTATAATTGATTGAGATTGACAATGAGTGGGTATTACAGCTGTATGAAATCGGCTGCCTTTGGTCAAGGCAATAGGTGAGCTTTGACCATGGTTAAGTTAAATTAAGTATTTAAGTGTTATTTTTGGGTACTATTCATACAAATTGTCAATTTTTGATTTTATTTTTAAACTTTGATTTAGACTTTATAATATAGTATATCATGTCACATTAATGTTATAAAGAACTTATTATAGTCTTTACAGTGACAAAAGTCATTATCTTAGAGCTCATAGACGAAAAATGTGCTTTAAGGAGTTTTAGTGCACATTTTGAGTCGCAGGGTGTTTCTGAGCTCTGTTTTCTTTGAGAACAGTTTTGTTGTATTCCTTACATGATATTTGATCATGGTATCCAATCTTATATCGTTTAGAGGTCATTAGACCTTTAAGGTACTCTTAGAGCACATTTTTGCCCTACTTGACCTTGAAGCATGTAAATGCCTGTTCTTTGTGTTGGAGTGTTGTCCAACAATTGTAACATGTTTAGTAATGTGTTAATAAGCTTATGACAAAATCTTAGGTCTTAAGAAGTTCATTTGGGTATTTATTTATCCTAAACAGTCAAAGGGTGCAACACTTGCTTTGTGTTGACCACTGTTGTTCTCAGTTGACTTTTAAGGCATGTTTAGGCCTTAATCAATGTGATTAAATATTTAATCCATATTTTATTAGTTTGGGGTATTTCAGTCTACCCCCCTTAAAGAGACTTCGTCCCGAAGTCCTTACCCATCTACAGTTCACCTAAGGAATCAAGTCCACTAAGTAATCACAGACAGATCATCACTAGGGAGTACATTCCACTACGTTCAGACCTAGTCTTTATGTATCACATTTGATACAGCATCCATCTCATTCCATATAGTCAATAATCATGACACATTCATACATAAACAGCACTAAACAAGGTGCAAAACTCATAGTACACAGCACTAGACAAGGTGCAAAACTCATGGTACACAGCACTAGACAAGGTGCAAAACTCATAAAGTACTCAAAGGTGTTTGCAAGGGATACTCCACGCATCCCTATCTACATGTTAGTATCTCGCGAGGATACTCACACATCATTCCACATGTATGTGTGCACATATAGTTAACGTTGACAAATCACAGGGAAGCAGTCTTAAAGACCAGGACTTGACGATCCCCAACCCAACCAACGTCTACCCGCGGACACACCGGTTTAATAACGAAGGACACTGCGGTCCACGGCTCCTCGGACAGTATCACCTTATTTCCTTAGTCACCCACAGACACACCGGTCTAATGACAAAGGGCTCTGCGGTCCACGGCTCTCTGGGTGATGTCACTCGCAGACACACCGGTCTAATGACGAAGGACTCCACGGTCCACGGCTCTTCGAGTGACCCCTAAATTCCAATTTCTATTCATATCTGTGTCCACTTGTAGGAAGTTTCGAGAATCATTCAACCCCGACGTGGTCAGCGTCAGTGTTGAACTATCTCTCACCTCAATTTGTGTTCGGTTTCCCTTGATCGGACCAGGATCAAGTTCAACTTCCCACGTCAATTTCAATCAATCAATTGTTTATTCACTTCTAATCTTGTTTCTTCGTGATATTTGCCACCTTGTGTTCTATAGATACACAAGTCAACTAGTGTAATTTATCTAATCACCGACATATAGGATCATGTATCCTAACCATGTACCAAGTTCACTCGTCTTATAATTATTCATACAATTCCTAGAGGTTTTACCTCCACTAGGTTATACATCGGTCTCATGCCGACTCACTCATCGCATTCCAATAATCGGTTTCATACCGAGTCACAAATCATATAGTATGGAGCTTTCTACTCCTTCTATTTGCCATCTCCCACCGAAGCTACCAGATAGACCTACTTGAACTCTCAACCGGAGCTAACAAGTTAGGCGTTTATGTGTTTAATGTTCGCAACGTTTGCATAAATAATCGGAAATAGAATAAGAACACTCTATCTGTTCTCCCTTTCCTATTCGTCACGACAATGCGAACTAATATATATATATATATATTCATACACATAATACATCACAATATTACCTCAAGTAATATAACACAGTCATGACACTTGTACTCTACGTACAATAATAGTTTGCAGCATGTGTACCATGCGCTACGTACTCCTACGTACGGTATATTTTAAGCGTGCGAAATCGCTCTACCCCCCTTAAAAATGATTACGCCCACGTAATCTAATGAGTTCAAGATGTTCCATTCCAGTGGAATTATTCGTGCACTAATGTGCTACATATTTCGTTACCCCTTTTTTTATAGGGTTGGGCTTTAGCCCCTCAGGTTATACCGCCTGTCTCGGTTAGGTGTGTATATTCATATACGGTTTGATCGGGAGGTGTAAACATATCATTTGTTTCCCCAAACCCGCTAGGTACGTCAAACCTAAGCAATATGGGCCCACTCTCCGCAAGCAGTCTGCCCAACTACTATATGGTTAGTTTACCCATTTTAGGTGGTAATTTCATGTCGGTTTCAGCTCCATGTGACGGTGTTTTCTACACGGTCTTCCATAATTATGGGAATGGAGTAATTTATTCGGCTGCGTGGTATCGTTAGTCACACACGCTTATTATTTCAACTAGCCATTCTATTCAGCCCTCCTGAATTCTACATGCTCATGGTATATTCCCATGAGTTCATGCCACCCTACCGAACTAACCTTCGGTATAAGGGTTGTCGAGCTATGCTCTAGCACCTAGTGCTTGCAATAGTTGTCTCTAAAATATCAAGACGAGTCTGATATGCGCATCTAACTGGCGCCTCATGACTCCAAGTTTTTCCCTCTGGAATGAGTTCGTTCTTTGGGTACCTTGTAGGTCCGCTTTTGCTAGTGTGAACTCGTATCCCTCGTGTGTTGGTACTTTAGTATCCCATATATGGTTCATCCCTCTTCTCGATTAGGGGAATCCATTTGTTTATCTGATGTTCCACCTTCTGATTCTTACCAACATAATTCGGTTAACAGTTATTATAATGGTCGCTTGTTGCGCACCATGTACCAGTCGATTGGACGGTTATCCGCCATTGCGGTTTGCATGGAGTATCTAATCTCCAGCTTAGAGTATCTCTTGTAATGCTCGCTTTTGCCCTTCGTCTGTTGTAAACATACAATACGACTGTGGGTTTTAGCTTGGTATTCATTTTCTGTTCAACCCTAATTGGTACTAACATACTAACGTTTTATGGCTTGAGCATGTGGTTATTATTATTTAATGCGACATCATCGCAGCGCCCTCAGCGCATGGTATAACTCTCTCTGTGCCCCCTTTTTGGGTAGCATCTATTATCACAAAGGTTTCTCTAATATAACTTCCTTAGATACCACAATTCCTCTTCTCATTCATGGGTTCAACTTGCCATTACCATTAAATTGGCCTTAGTTTCCTCGTTTACTAAAATCCGTAAAACTTATGTTCTGACTCCTCCACTGTGGAGTTGCGACCTTATGTCACTTTATTATCAAGCTATCCTTGATTTTCCTAACCTTGCTAGTTTGACTGAGATCTCTCTCGTCATTACATGGTTTACCTAGTCAGGGTTCCATTCGCTGACTTAGACACAGAGTTGATTACCTCCTGGGCCCTTACACTACTCGTTTACATGCATGGGGTACCATACTTATACATTACTACTTACCCAACTAACTTAATATAGTTTGTCAGGCCCACAAGCTCCTAGGAGTGCGGTCGTCCCATGTCTCGTTTAGTGCACTCGTAGCGTTCGTACCCGGTGATTATCGTACTCTTAGTCTCGGTAATTTATGTTTGAGTAGCTATGCTGCCAATTCTTAACCTTTAATGTCAGAATGGCCCTAATGTTATGTTCCATGGTTTCCTTTATTAATGTGTATTTCCTTTACTTTTTCTAAGATAGGTGTTTGCGACTTATCGCCCTAATTCCGGTTTCCACATGCTCGTCATCTGGTATTTGTGAGTGGGGATCAGTAACTACTTATTACTTCTCCCGTTCACTCCTAGGCTGTTAACGCCCTTCGATACGAGTTTTCAGTTCTAGAACTCCACCCAATCCATTGGGTTACACCCCATGGTGTAGTTCGGACTCCATGGTAAAGGTTGACACCTCGTGTTTCCCCTGTCTTATGGCAGTCCCGTTAGTCTGGTATTAATCAGTACTTGTGATTCATCACCCTTGTTCCCCTAGTTTTGGGTCACTTTAGTGGTACTAAGGTATCCCTCCGTAGGCCTATGCCATACGATATTCAGACTCAATACTTATTCTGATAGTTAAATGATTGTTAGTCTTGTTATTTAATTTATTCCTAGTTGGTTCTAATACTTCCTCTTGAGGTTACAATTGGATACCCACAACTTAGTGGTTTCCGCTAATCATTCCTCTTCATTGTGTAGTCCTTACTCTTATTCAACTCATATTTCCTCCATCCTCTTTGAGGTAACGGTATCTTCCGTCATCAGGCAATTTTCACTTTTTAGTTTATATCCACTGCCCTCCATACGGGAGTCTAGCAGCATAATGGATCAACAACACCTCCGGTGTGTGTGGTGCGGGCATCACATTGGCCCCTTTTATTGCACGTTCACATCTGCCTATTAATTATATTTTTTTAAAAGTCCTGACTCGTATAGCTCACTTCTTGCCCTCTAGCAATGTTCAATGGTAGTGGTTTAACCACGAGTGTCGCGCACTCTCTATATATGGTTATGCTGGTCCTAAAGACCCGTCACTCCCCCCCGGTAATGATTGACGTTTAATGTCCATACCGTCACTGGGGTTAGGCTTGTAGGCACTAATTATTGTTATTCTCATTTACTCCCCTTTTAATATTCTACTAAATGGTGTATTATTTTCAGGTTTAATGGTCAGACCGGCTAGGTCTTCCCGAGGTTTTATCGACCTCAAACCCAAGGGTTTCGTACCCCTGCCCTTAAGAAGGTTGTGTCCTGCTTTATAGCATTACGGACTCACATAAGATTTATTGTTTATTGGTAACCGCCTGGACCACAACGTCCTTTAGGGTTAGTTTACCGTCGCTGCACTTGCTGTAGCAAGTGCGCAAGGTAGGTTGAATTTTAATGCTTTGGTTAATGTGGCACTTGCAGTGGCAAGTGCACCATGCAGACTGAGCCACCGGTATGGTGTGTCAGTGCAGTGCTATTCCCTAATCGGGTTCCTGTTCAAGTCAAAAGTTCTTATTCAAATTTATATAGTCTCACTCCCGCACTCGTTCCCACAAGTTTACCATGGTAGTAAGGTCTTACTTTCCTCACGAGGCGTTGCATGATAGCCACTTAGCGATTCTTGTTCCTACAGTTCTCATGATCTCTCCTCATGCACGTCGGGCCATCTTAAACCTTCAGTGTTGCATGGTTTAGAGTTACTCGCTTCGGGTGAGACTTCTAAAGGTAATTCCTTCCGTATATTACATATCCCATAAACTAATCATTACTCGTCGTTTCTACCTCTTTTTCCCCCAAGCGCACCATTGGTGTTTTCCTGGATGTAAGACAGGGTGGCCTTGCTTATAGCAAGCTAGCCCCATTAGTCCTACAAGACATTTTCTCCTCAAACTCGGTCTATTACTTATTTCATCCCCGTATGGTAGACATTACGTCATTACCAGGACCCCGGTCCTAAACATTACATCAAAACACAAAGTCTTATTTTCTACCTTTAACATAATCCTCTTAGCATCCACATCGGGTCTTTCCGATCAGGAGAGTTATCTCTGTGGTGTTTCTCATTTCATTGTCTCACTAGATAGTACTCGAGATACGGGCTGCGGCGGGTGGGGTGCCATTGCAAATTTCCCGGGATGCTCTCCCATCGAGTGCGAGCGGTTCATACCATCTTCGCGTTACTTGGGGTTGCTGGACCTTCACCGCCTTCCGCTGCTCTGTGTTCTTCCTTAGTACTGTTACCCTGACCTCTCTCTGACATAAGTCAAGAGGACGGGTTAGACCTTTACTCGGTCTAATACCGTAGTCTCGGTCATTTATTATTGAAGTGCCTCCACGGCTATGGTGTGCAAGCTTTAAGCATTGCATCAACCCCGCAAGGTCACGTATCCTCACAACGTTTCCCGTATTCCCGAAACCTATGCTCACTGTATAAATCCTACTATCTCTTGTCATCAGAGCGGTACTCCGTTCTGATACCACTTTTTGTAACACCCCTACTCTAATCGGCTCCTAATCATCTACTTAACAATATAATCGCAGCGGTAATCTCAACAATTGAACTATTGGTGTCACCGTTCTTACTCGCCCATACGAGTAATAACGTGCTTCCTAATATACTCTTAAATACGAAACAATTTCTCGCAGTGACAACAAGAGATAGATCTTACCTTCCTAAACCAATACAAAATACATTCACAGTGAGCATTCTAAGCATCCAAATCCTATACACGTTTCTAAGTTCGTATCAAATGCAACAGTGCATATTTAAACAACTGTAATTAAACTACCCAGCGCGTCCCTCTCTTTGCCGACACCGGAAGCTGCATACCTGCAAAAATGGTTGTTTGTGGTATGGAATCAGCCCCTGCTGAGTATGTTACTACACGACTGTCATGTCCCCTCAGACCCTCAATTATTTGGTCGAGAGCATGCAATTCATTTTCATGCAAGTAGTTTAATGTTAAAACTGTAAAGCAACAATATATATTGCAGTAAACTCAAATAACAAACAAGCCCCCGGCTTCACACATCGCATCGTAATAAACCACTGAAAGCGTTACAACGCTTATATGAGTACAGAGACTCCATTCCAACAAACACTTAATAGTTCATAATTGAGTTCGGCGACTCACCCGACCAAACAATTCACCATAATCCACACATGAGTACAGCGACTCGACACAACCAGTTCACCACACACAATATGAGCACAATGGCTCGTTCAAACTAATCCACCAACATACCACACATAACCACAAAGCACAACCAATGAACAACAAGGCGAAACAACGAGAATTATAAACGAGTATGAACTCTTGTCTTTGGCATGCAAGCCCAAATAATGTTCGCCTGATGTACGAGTTAATATAGTCGTTCGTAATTGTTCAGTCATGTCTAATGACAACGTCTCGTTAGAACGACGTGTCTCTAAGTTACCCATCTCTTATGGCGGGTCACCCACGGCAGTAGCCACTCTAGCGGTAGAGTCTCCGACCTACGAACAATCTGTAGTTCGTTGGAAATTTATCCTGATACTTACGGTTACCACACGGTATCCTAGTATCGTTAATGGATCACAGTTCACAGCAAGAGCCACATCCTCTTGATAAACTTATCTATACCATCACATCGTTTTATTATTTTTCCTAACACAACAGACTAAGGTCGTTAGTCCAATCCTGAGTATGTCGACTCGGGATCCAGTGTTAGATACGAGAGCGGCGTTGAAGAGGTCAATGCTCCGTATATAAATCTCAGGTAATATATATATATATTATTATCCTGATGCTACAACGTTTTACTTACGTTCCTTATGTTACACATATAAGATAGCATCATTGCCGCTAGTTCGTTTTATAATATGTTCATATATACGAACGGTACTGTTATCGTACAATAGTAATAATAAAGCAGCATTAATACACAACTCAAGCATATTAATTCACACAAGCAGACATTCAATCTTATCACAGATTTTCACACAATGTCTGAACTGAGGAAATCCTCAGAGACAATCAAGCCACATAAATAACATACCGTTCACCCTGAAAGTATTACGGTGGAGTATGATTCAGCTAGATCCGATGCTCCTCGTGTCGTCTCTAGCAGTCTAGACAATATATAACGCTACTGATTAGAATCCCGTATAACAACTTAACTCCACGGTACCCCGTACCATCGATATTACCTCCCGGTTAATCCCCCGTTATTAACTGTCAACGTTTGTCGGGTTTTCGGCTTAACTCGAAATTTGGAGAAGCGTCATATTTCATGCGTGATTACGTCGAGTATATTAATATACTTAACTTTAAACGTTTATTATCGCATGTAATTTAATACCCATTTGTATATCATATAGTTTATCACTATATTGCAGGTATATCTTAATCATATACTTATACATTTCACCTTAGTATTTATTTTCCTAAGGTTTTGTTCTTCCACCATCCATTTTACTACATGGTTTCTAACCATAATATATATTCATCCTTATATACATTTTTCTTGTATATGTATATATTTACCACATAGGTAAGTTCCATGAGTTATAAACTCTTATATATGTTACATTTTTATCATCTTTTATTAGATGACTTTTCCCTTTAGTTGTACTATATTGTACAATGTATATTAAGATTATTATCCTAATATTATGTAACATTTTATGTTGTATCTTAACAACTCCCAAGGTTTAATTAACAACTTCATTGGTTTATGAATCCTATTTATTTATAGTTTGTCACATTACTTAATGTGAATATTCTTACTTTTATTAATCCCATCTAAACATATAATTGTTATAACATTTATAACATTATAGACCTTAGTCTAGAATTCATTTTCCAACCTTTAATATTTCGGTACAGCTCTTGAATTTATTTAAATTCTATTTTGACCACTTAACATTATGCAATGTTATACCATATACTAATATCATATATTATGATATTTTCATTCCCTTTAATTTATAACCTATAGTTTTTATACAAAACTATTATATATTGCCGCATAGGCACATATATTAAACCTTATTCTTTTCCATAAACCATAGTTTCTTTTATTTACAAAATCACCCCATTATTTATACCATGTTATATAACCATTTAATATAACATTTCTAACTTATAAAAAGGGTATAACCTATGGTTATATTTTGTAAATTCCGAACAGACCTCAATACATTCTATAATTGCCATTTGGCCCAATTATATAACATATAGTTTAATAATTCATTAAAACTATATATTATACATATATCTTAATAAATACTCTTATACCATTCTAAAAATCACCAAATTTCACCAAAGGGTTATAATTAATATTATCAACCCATATACCCTTGGTATTTACCATTCCACCATCTATATTTCTCCAAAGTGTCATAATGACATAATAACTATATTTATACATATATAGTTTATTTTAATTCCAAAAACAACCCAATAAATTCCTAAAAATTCCTAATAGCCCATGGGTGTTTATAATACCATTATACACCCTTTATTTTTGGTAATAACATATTCACCACATATTTACAATGTTGTTACAATTAAATACTTATCTTATTATAAAACCTTAAATAAGTTATCTAACTTATTTAATTTGGTCAAAACCTACCATATGGTCAAGGTTGACCACCTTAATATTTCCTTGACCATTAATTTCCATTTAATACGGTTTATACCCTTATCTTTTAGAAATTACCATTTAACCCAAAACTTTATAAAATCTTATAAACTTATCTTAAATCCTTTTTAACTTCTAATTTTCGGCCTTATTATTATAAAGCCCCCAAATTTAATTTAATTACACTATAACCCCAATTCCTTGCGGTAATTCATTTTTAGCACCTAAACTTAATTAAAAGCTTATAAATGCATAAATAAAATGGCCTAAAGTACATGGCCTTATTACAAACATTGGCTTATAAAATAAATTACACATAAATGCCCAAAATGCTGTAAACTCTTGGCCCTTACCATATATTTTCATTAATTACCAATTTTCCACATAATGTCTTAAATTTGACAATTATGCTAATTAATTAGTTATAAAATTTATTAAACCATTCCTTAATCACCTAAGGTCAAAATAAGACCTTAATAAACTTGTTCACTCACGGCATATATGTTTATATATGTATAAACACATATTAATATACCAAGTGTAAGTTTAAGTGATTTATACCTTGTTCTTGCCTAGTTAAGGCCTTATTTGGCCACGGCCTGCTTAGGATAAAGTTTCCACAGCATCATTTACATGTTTTTACACAGCAATTAAGGCATGGTTAGTCTCCAAGCAAGATCTAACCATAAGAAGTGTTTAATGTAATTTTCAAGGTATAATTTACCTTGGAATACCAAGGCAAGCAAGGATGCTCCATGGCCTGTTTTTACAGTAGCTAAAGAGTGTTAAAAGAGCTACTAAAACCAAGCTTTAAACTGGTATAACTCAGATTAGAAGATAGCTAATCTTTACCTTGTTTAAAATGCCTAAAATGGTGTTTTTTGGCTTGGATCTGGTTATACTTCGAAGATCTTGATGTACCAACTGGATAAGTATGTTAAGATGAAGATTATAAGCTTAGAAACAAAGTTTCACAGCCGAATTTGAAGGGAATCAAAAAGATATGTGCTTAAAGCACATTTTATACATTAAGAACAAGGTTAGCTTTCTCCACCTTCTTCCCTTGTTAATGCTGAGATACACCCTCCATTTAACCTCCATAACAACCTAAGAACATTGATGGAAGTGGTTGATGCTTTGCTCCATGGAAAGAGGAAGAAATTGTGAAGAAAATGGACATTTAAGAGCTTAATAAGCTTACCAATGGTGATTGCTGCTCTCTTCTGAGTTTGGATGTGTTCTTACGTAAATGGAGGAGCAAAGAGAGGTGAGGAGCTGCTGGTGTCGGCAGGCAAGAAGGCAAGTGAAGGAAGAATGATTAATTTAGCTTTTAAGACATTTGCTACTTTTGGAATAGTAACTTGATGACCCACCTAATTAGCTGTATAATTGATTGGAGATTGACAATTGAGGGTATTACAGCTGTATGAAATCGGCTGCCTTTGGTCAAGGCAATAGGTGAGCTTTGACCATGGTTAAGTTAAATTAAGTATTTAAGTGTTATTTTTGGTACTATTCATACCAAATTGTCAATTTTTGATTTTATTTTTAAACTTTGATTTAGACTTTATAATATAGTCTATCATGTCACATTAATGTTATAAAGAACTTATTATAGTCTTTACAGTGACAAAAGTCATTATCTTAGAGCTCATAGACGAAAAACGTGCTTTAAGGAGTTTTAGTGCACATTTTGAGTCGCAGGGTGTTTCTGAGCTCTGTTTTCTTTGAGAACAGTTTGTTGTGTTCCTTACATGATATTTGATCATGGTATCCAATCTTATATCGTTTAGAGGTCATTAGACCTTTAAGGTACTCTTAGAGCACATTTTTGCCCTACTTGACCTTGAAGCATGTAAATGCCTGTTCTTTGTGTTGGAGTGTTGTCCAACAATTGTAACACGTTTAGTAATGTGTTAATAAGCTTAGGAAAAAATCTTAGGTCTTAAAAGTTCATTTGGGTATTTATTTATCCTAAACAGTCAAAGGGTGCAACACTTTGCTTTGTGTTGACCACTATTGTTCTCAATTGACTTTTAAGGTATGTTTAGGCCTTAATCAATGTGATTAAATATTTAATCCATATTTTATTAGTTGGGGTATTTTTCACCCTACCCCCAAAACAAACCACCGAACAACTCTTTACCCTTACTCGTCATCTGCTATATTAGGTTCACTGTTAGTTAAAATGTGTTTGAAATTAGTTAAGACCACTTGAAATTTATCAATACCGGTCAAATGAATATGAATGTAGGTCAAATTCCACTATATTTTTGGCTAATTCATGAAATACCACTAAAAAAAAGAAAGTCATGAAGTTCCACTATATTTTTGTACAAGCCCATAAAATGCCACTATGTCATTGACCAGAAGCAAAAAAGATAATAATATCCCTACTAGTTAACATAGTACTTTTAAAGTTCACAATATGCCCCTAAGTAGGGCTGCCTATGGTAGGTTAACCGCCTTATTCGGTTAACCTCTTGCGGTTTACCGGGTATTCGGTTTCTAAAATCCAATTTCATTACCATTCCATTTAGATCGGTTAACCGTTTAATTCGGTTTTCTAAAATCCGATTCCATTACCATTCCATTTAGATCGGTTAACCTTTAGTTCAGTTTGGTTTTATCGGTTAACCTTATAGCCATGTATTTTTTTTATTGATAAGACTCATGCCATTAATATTATAGTACAACATTGATCATTCATCTAAAACATGAGTGACAAATCAAACACATGTGACGGAAAATATAATATTGTGCATCTCTCAATAACTAACATTAATTATTATATAAGGTGAAAATATAATATTGGAAAAATCAATACCGTTACTGAAACCGAAACCGGTCAATTTACATGGTTTGGTTAACCATAGCGCAAGAATTGGTACGGTTAACCTGAAAGCAGGTACGATTCACTTCGGTTTCGGTCGGATACCGCAGTTTTGGAATTTTTTGGGCAACCCTACCCCTAAGTGTTAAAAAAATCACTAAAATTCACAAAAAAATTTAAAATATTTTATAAAAAAAAAAAAATCAAAATCATAATAATGGAGGTGGAAGAGTTCGGGTCAATCGGTTCGGGTTCGGTTCGGTTCGGGTTGATTTCAAATCGTTCAATATTTGGTTCGGGTTGGATCGGGTCGGTTGAATTCGGTTTATTCGGGTTCGGGTTGAGTTCGGTTGTTGAAATTTCGGGTCGGTTTGGATTGGTTTGGATGATTTTCAGTTTGGATGACTTTCGGTTAGGGTGACTTCGGGTCGGGTAACTTACGGTTCGGGTTAGCCTCTGGTTCATTCGGTTTTTTCGGCTTATGGGTCAAATTCGGGTCAATTATTCGGTTAAATTCGGTTGGCATTACCGAATCCCGCAACTCAATCATCATGATATGCAAATTTGACTTCAATCAATCTCAACACGTATAAATGTATATAAAAGATTAATTTAAACAAATAATTATAATTTGCATCATGTTATACTTTAGCAACTAACTCTGAACTTATCATAATTATTGATGTAGCTTTAGATTATTTAATAGTTTCATTATTTTGAGAGGAGTATAAATAAGGTATGTTTGTGGATAATTATTAAAATTGTATCAAAGTGTAGTAACTTGTATATTCAATCTATTAATAGTTAGCGAATGGAATTAGTTAATAAGTTTTGATGACTTTTTTTACGGTAGTTAAAAACTGTTTAATGATGAAGAACTATTCAGAAGCATGAGAATTTTGCTACATAGGTAAAAACCTTCAAGTATATTAAACATTTATGCTAAATTATTAATGAGGGAGAATTATTCACAAGATTGGATAAAGGCTTGAAAAATTCTAATTAATAAAACACCTTCAATATATGAATAATTAATACAATAATGATATGAATTAGTGATAAAATTTGAGTCTAAATATACAAATATTTTTTATTCTTACCAATCTATCATTGATGAGTAACGCATTATCATTGATTCATTATTAGTTGTGCGATTAATGAAAATGCATGATAATTAATTACTTTAAAATTTTATAGTGTAAAATATTTGTGGTATATTTAAAATAATTTCTCATGTATATAAGTTTATTAATACTTTTTTTATAGGTACGCCGCTTACTAAGTAATGATTAATTGTAAAAGTATTGTAGGGCATTGTTTAGTGTTTTATGATACAAATGCTAAATACTTATTTGTATTTAAACTAGATATTGGGTATAAACATTCTGTTTTATTCTCATTGTCTCCTATAATTAATGCAATATATTCTTTTGGGTCACATCGGATATATTAGTTCGGGTCACAGGTTTCGGTTCGGGTTCGGTTCGGATGGTTTTCGGTTGGTTTCAGTTTGGGTCACTTCGGTTTTCGGGTCATCGTCGGGTTATGGGTGACTTCGGTTCGCTTGATTTTGGTTCGGATGATTGTGGGTTGTGGTTTACTTTCGGTTTTACAATAATACGGTTCGGTTTGGTCCGGGTCGGTTTATTTCGGATTTCGGGTCATTTTTCAAGTTATAGTTTTCGGTTGAGATTCGGATTCGGATCGGATTGGTTCGGTTCGGTTTTCGGGTTCGGGTTACTTTTGCCAAGTCTTATCATAAAACGTTGAAAAAAAAGTAAATATTGCTTAGATTTTTTAAAACATTATTTAGTACCATGAAAAAGAATGAAGAGTTTTAAACATATAATTTATTACTAATTGTTCTACAAATTTAGAGTAGCATAATTTCCACCAATAAAAAATGATAATTTTTACCATACATTTTTATATTTTTTCTAGCAATTTAAATTAATTATTCAAAAAAATTAATTTTAGTTTTAAATTAATTTTTGAAAAATTATTATTTTAAAATTTATATTCTATTTTGCGGATCATTTAATGACATAATATAATTAATTTTGAATAAATAGTTTAAATTGATAAAAAAAACAAGATAATTTGAAAATGTATGGTACAATTTATGGTAACTAATTGGTACTAGTTATGGTGCTTAATTTGTAGAAAAATTGGTATAAATTATGTTAAAAATTAAGACTAGTACCACTTTTCTACCAATTAATCACCCTAACTTGTACCAATTAACAACTAGAATTTGTACCATATATTTTTTAAATTATCTTGTTTTTATCAATTTAAATTATTTATTCGAAATAAATTATATTATGTCATAAAGTAATCTGCAAATAAAATATAATTAAAAAATTTCCATAATTTAATTAAATATTTAAAATATTTTATTTGAATAAATAATTTTCATTTATAGAAAAAATAATAAAAAATGTATGGTAAAAATCATGGTAATTAATTGATATAAATTACAGTAATAAATTGGTATAATTTATGGCATTATATTGGTCTAAATTTGTATAAAAAATAGTATAAATTATGTGTTTAAAACTCTATATTTATGGTACTAAATAGTTTAAAAAATCTAAGAAATATTTAATTTTTTCAATGTTATATGATATTTTAATATATTTTATATTTATTTTAATATTTGTTTAAATATTTTTTATAGTTATTTATATTTTATAGTATTTTGAATTTTTTGTGAATTTTAGTGATTTTTAACACTTAGTGGCATATTGTGAACTTTAAAAGTACTTGTTAACTAATAGGGGTAATTTTGTCTTTTTTACTTCTGGTCAATGACATAGTGGCATTTTATGGACTTTTATAAAAATATAGTGGCATTTTGTGATTTTTTTGGCATTTCATGAATTAGCCAAAAATATAGTGGCATTTCATGAAATTTCCCTAAAAAAAGATATAAATGATTAAAACAGGCATAACAGGTCAATAGATGTCTATAGACCTCTAAACCAAGTCAAAACGTAGAAAAAATGGTAAAAATGAATTCCCGCAAGAAAACGCAGGCGCTGGCGCCGGGTTGAATGAGTCGCCGTCTGCGAGAAACCGCCACCATCTCCCCCTGTTTCAAATCTCCGTCGTCGCCGTCGCGAGAAACCATTGGTGTCTGCGCCCTGTTTGCAGCCGTCAGCGTCCGCGCCAGTTTGCTGGTGTCTGCGTTCGCGCTCGTGGAGGAGTGGCCGACGTCGCCCACCTGCGATGGCACCTATTCTTCTTCGCGGGCGCCGACGCCAGGTTTTGGTTATGATTTTCTCTTATTTTTTGGTATTTTTTGGTCCTATTACGAGTCTAATTTGACTAGAAAACTTTAAATTATGATACAAGTAGGGTTGTCAATCTTGACACGAACCCGAATCCGACCCGAAACCGACATGCTAAAACGCGGGTTTGGGTTGCAATTTTCAACCCGAAAACATTTTGGGTCGGGTTCGGGTTGGGTTGCTAAAAACCCGGGTCAGTTTTGGGTTTGACCTGTCAACCCGATTTCAACCCGCAACCCGAAAACATTAATTTTTTAAAAAGAAAAAATATATATCTTATAGTTATGCGACGTAACCCTAAATATATCGATCATGTAATCATTTATTTTTGATGGTTTTATATGTTATGTTTATTATCTTGGTGATTTGTGTAAAATTTATATTGATAGTACAATATTTTCAATTTTGGGTTGATTTCGGGTCAATTTGGGTCGATTTTGGGTCAATTTCGGGTTGATTTCCGATTGATTCGGGTAGATTTGGGTCATCGGGTCAGTTTCGGGTTGGTAGGTCGGGTTCGGTTGACAAATCACAACCCGTTTCGGGTTTGGGTCGGTTTCGGGTTGGGGTGAAACATGAGCAGGTCAGGTTTGGGTTGAAGTCAACCCGACCAAAACCCGAAATTGACAACCCTAGTCATACAAGAACCAGATTCAGTTGTTTTGATATGTGTCTACTCCAACTTCAGATCTCGCTTCCGCTTCTAGAGAGATGTCAGAGAGAATTTAGAGCGATGAAGAGTTTTGAGAATTTGAAATGTGGTGGAGAGATAGTGAAGGGTAAAAGTGTAAATATATATAAGATTTTGAGTGAAGGCAATTTCGTAAAGTTTTGTTAAACTTCCACTGTGTGAAATGGAAACTTGACTGAGCGTACAAGTTCAGTTTTCAAAACACATAACACGCTATCACTCAAAGTTACAAAATTCACAATATACCCCTAATCCGTGAAACGATCTCGAATAATTACAATTTTACACTTGACATTTCGTATCATTCTTCAAGTTCACATTAAGCCCATTTTTTTTATTCAATAACATTTTATGAACTTTCACAAAAAGATATACTAAATATTAATGTAATAAAATTATTGAAAAAAAAAACACATATATAAAATTTGAAAAAATTAATTATTCCTAAATATTAAATATACAAAACTTTAAACAAATTTTAAAAATAGAAATACTTACTTTTTAGTTTAATTCACCACATTAATAATTATAATTCACAATGTATAATTTATAATACCATATATATTAATAAAGTAGATAACTAAAATAATTATGTAATTAGTTGCTATAAGAATGAAAAAAGTTAAAAAAAAAGAAGTATATAAACGTATGAATATATATAAAATGAAATTATACAAATTTAATGTATTGTTAAAATCTAAAAATTTCATCAAGTAAATATATACAATATTATTTTAAAATTTGAACTTTATTCTCTTTTCACTAAAATCGTACTACCATAATTTGTATGTTTTCATATTTATAAAAATTATAAAATTATACAAAAAATAATATATTTTTTTAGAAGTTACATTTTTTACTTAAGTAATAGTTATAATTAAAATATTATTGGTTAAATAATTTTTTATTTTATGTTTTATCATATAGGATTTTTACTATAAATTAACTAATCATACTATGATGAGCTTAGAAAATAATATAAAATGAATATTTTTAATTTTTTTAATATTTTATATACTTATTTATGAAAGTGTAAATAAAAAAAAATTAGAATTTACAAATTCCATAAAATTAGTATATCAAAATATTATTAAAAAATAAAAAAAATCATTTTATACTATTCTCCAACTCACCATAATATGATAACATGAAAAAACAAAGAAAAAAAATTATAACCAATAAATATCTCAATTTAACTTCTAAACAAAATATTACTACTTTGTACGATTTTATAAATGTTGAAGTATAAAAAGCATTTGAAATGATAAAAAATACAATAATGGAAAGAGAACCATAATTGTAAATATTCTGGGAATATTGTATATATTTATTTAATAAAATTTGTAAGTTTCAATAATATATTATATTTTAATAATTTGGTATGTTATTAGATTATATAAAAGCTCAGGTTTATATACTTTTTAAATATATATATATATAATTCATATATCAACTAATTTACCGATTTTTTTAAAAATTATATTATATTGTGAATTATATGTTATTAATGTACTATCTTGTGAATTAAACTAACATCTAATAAAAAGTAAGTTTTCTGTTTTTTTAAGTTTTGAGTATAATTAATATTTAAAAATTAGTATTTTTTCAATTTTAATACGTTTTGGGTTGTTTTTTAGTATTTTAAAAATATTTTTTTAGTCCTAATTTTTTATAAATTTTTTAAAATGCTTCTGATTAAAAAAGTATAATTTTTTTGAACTTGAGGGATAAAATGGTCATATTTATGGCTGGGTTGCTACTTGCAGTACAAAATACTAATCACCGCCAGTACAATTTTTTTTAAAATCATATTAACGTTGTAAACACATGTAATAACATACTGTTGTAACTTTTGTTTTTTTGAAAAAAATCATTTCGTCAGCGTAAACCGAAAAAAAAACGCTCTCGCGGTAATAAAAGATGTTAAACCTGTTCTTATTGCGTTTTTTTAAACGTTATAATTGTGATTTCACATGATTAAAGGCGTTTATGTTACATTTCATTAAATTAAAACATTGTTGTACTTCAGTACAGAAAACATCGTATTGAAATTGCAGTTGATAACATCGGTTTCGGGGTCACGGTTAAAAGAGTTTAAACGTTTCTTTAACGTATAAAGTTAGAATATGGCTTAAAACATATACCTTGACGTTTATTATGTTTAGTTATATATGTTTTCATGTATTTACTAAAAACGACATTATATAGTGAAACGAGTCAAAACGAGAGTTATTATGAAAAAAAAATGCGTTAAAAAACAACGCATGTTATATATAAACGGGACGTGTCCCGTATCTTCAAATCTCACACACGCACTATTCTCCTCCTCCAAATTCAGTCACCGGAATCATCTCTTCCAGATCGCCGGACCACCGCCGGACCACCACTAGACCACCGCCGGAAAAAAATTCAGTGAGTTTTTTGATTTTTTTTACAAGTTGTAGATCTTGATATGGTGAATCCAAATCTGGTGTTAGTTTTACAAAAACATATTAATTTAGGCTAGATCTACAAATTAAAATTATGAAAAAACTTGAAAACTCCATTAATGGAGTTCTGGAGCTCACCCCAGCAGTCGACACTACCTGCTCCTGTTCGCCCATGTATTCGACACGAACCGTGTCGGTTTACCCTTGCATTTAACACGAACCGTGTCGGTTTGCCCCTGCATTTGACACAAACCGTGGGTTCTCCCCTGCATTCGACACAAACCGTGTCGGTTCTCCCCTGCATTCGGCACGAACCGTGTCAATTCACCCTGCCGCACGACACGACCTGTGTCTGCTCACCTTGTGTGTCGCCCCGCGCTCCGTTTGCCCCGAGAGTCGACACACACAGTCGAAGTTCACCCCATCCATCGACACGCACTGCAGGAACTCGCCCCACAATTTGACACGAGTCGAGCCAGGTCACCTCGGTGCTCGACACTAATCGATGTAACTCGCCCCAGCGCTCGACACTAGGGGACGTGAGTCGTGACTCGCCCCGGCGGGAGACACGATTTGAGTAGTCTCGCCCCGCCTATCGGGGGGCATTGGTATATTTTTTTTTTTTTATAAATAATAGTTAATTATTTGGTACTCATTAAATAATATTTATTATGTTTATACTGTTGATTTATTATAATAAGTCTCTTACATTTTAAGTTACATGCTATACTTGTTTTGTTGATTATTATTGCGTTTTTTGTTTTACTTGCGTAACGTATCTTAAAATTGTGATTTTTTCAACTTGTGCAGTGATGGTTAAGTTTAAGAAAGCTATCACGAGCGTGTACACAAAAAAAAAGACATAAATATAGAGTAGCCAATGAAGGCTTCGTACCATCGTGAGCGCGGTGCCGAAGTTGATCCTCCACGACACTCGTCTTTCCACCCACAACACGGTCATGCTGAGCCTCCATGTCACTCATCATTTCACCCACAGCAGTCTTTCATGGACCCATCCCCTGCCCAGTCATTGCATGATTACGACTCATACGCACATATACCACGATCGAGGATGCTTGTGGCTTCATCATTTGGAGGTGGTTGGTCATCTGCTGATCGGGCCGAGCCCCATAGCTCCAGCTATAACAAGAGGGTGAGAGTAGCCGCCACTTGGAGCATGTGGAGGCACATACTTCTGTTGGGGTAGCTTATCATGACTATCATGACCCCTCTCGGATGTTGCAGCGGTTGACATGGATATCGATGAGGAGGAGTTGAGGACACGGATGAGGACGAGGACAACCCTGATCATGAGAGTGTGACTGATAAGGAAGCTGCTCTCCAAATGGAGCCCATTGTTCCCAACCACTGGAGGGTTAATGATGTGCCAGTTCCTGGTGGTCCGCTTCTAACTAGTGTCATCACCAGTTTCGGGGGGCAAGTCCCCATTGACCTTTGTTCAATGACTAAGGTATTTACTCTCTTATTTACTCATGCGTGCGTAAACGTTGTGGTTATTATCTAGGACCGGGGTGTTTTCGGATTTAAACCCCGAAAGCCTATGATCACGAACTGGCCGTTTAGCCTGGTTCCTTACAGAAGGGCAAGGAATATGATTATGCACTCAGGACTGCATCATCTGCTAGAGATCATATGGGGTTTCAATAACATGTCATTGATCTCGGCCTTTGTGAAGAGGTGGCAGCCGGACACCAACTCTTTCCACATGCCCTTTGGAGAGATGACGATCACAATTCATGATGTGTGGCAGACACCGAGGATCCCCATTGTTGGTCATCCGGCTGTGGAGGACCCGTCAAACACTAAGCTTAAGGAGACGATGACTAAATTGTTAGAGTTTAAAGTCGGCGTTCAGGCGATGACAAATTTCATGTGGCATACTGGTGTTATGCAGCTATGTCCACTTATTCAGTGGTGTTCAACCGGTCAGATGATACCTATGAAGGAGGCGTGTGGTTGGCTCTACTATGCGATCGGTACCACCATCTTTGCTAATAAGGGGCATGGACACATAGGTCTTTTACCGTTCTGGTTAGTCACTCCCATGAGCCGACATGTGAAGTTAAAGAAGTACGCATGAGGAGCAAGTACTCTTGCATGGTTGTATCGCCAGCTGGGGATAACATCTCGTGCTGACTGTAGTAGCTTTGCTGGCTGTTTGGCCCTTCTCGAGATAAGTGTTTTAATGTACAACAATGTCTAATAAATTTTCATGAATTCACACTAATAGTTGGCATAATTTATTTTTAAAATTTATGTGTGTGTGTTGTGCAAAATAGTAGTGAAACTAAATTGCTAACTATGGGCAGTGAACCCAATCATTGTAGTACAACAAGGTCGTATCCACGGGGACTTCGTAACTATCTAGTTAATTATAAGGTTAGTCAATGTGCATAGAAAATATATACAAAAGTGCATAAATGTAAATTGGGGGGTTTGGGTTTTTGGTTGACATTGGAAATTGAAGAAAAGCAATAAAGTTAAAATAATTAATCTAAGATAGGTGTATACCTTGGGATAATGGGAATCTCCTAAATCACCCAAATATGCTCTCATTTCTACCTCACTAAGTTGTCTATTAGAGCTAATGTAAAGATTCTCCAAATCATGGACTAATCAAATCTTACCTAATTAATCACACCTCCCAATTCAAGAAAGGCTAGAGTCACTAGATAGCATTAATTTCAAGCTCCTAACAATAGCCCTAAAGTTTCACTCCCTACTACAGAGAAATGGAAATTAGGGTTCATCCCCAATTTGTCTAATCCCAAGCTCAAGATATAATTTCGCAAAGGAACCACAATAAATGCAATAGGAGATCAAATCTAAAACATTAATTAAGAATTTATGAGGAGAAAACAACTACAAAAGATGAGTTAGGCTTACAAAAGCAATTTGGGGATTTTGGGGAGAAACCCCATCCCAAGGTATACATGAGTTCAAACAGCCATTAGAGAGTAAAGGAGAGAGAGAGAGAGAGAGAGAGTAAGAAATGGCCATTAATGGAGCTTGGGAGCTTCAATGGAGGTGGGTCTTCCTCCTCTCCTTCTTCTCTTCTTCTTCTTCTTCTTCCTCTTTCCCCTCCTTTTCTTCCTTTTCTGTCGCTTTTTCGTCTGGGTTCGAACTCCCCTTTCTTTCCTTCTTTTTCTGCTTTTAAAAACAGAAATCTGGGCAACATTTCGACCCGACCGACCCAGGGTGGGTCGATCCCGTGGGTTGGTCGCTTCCAGAAGCAATTTTGGGGCCGAAAAATCACGTTTTAAAGTTCGACCGACCCAGACTCTATGGGTCGGTCGATTCCAGTAGCTTGGCCTCCGGAATCATCCGACCGACCCACTCTGGGTCGGTCCTGTGGGTCGGTCCAGTGGACAGGCTAACTTCAAAATGCTGTATCTTCTTCGTTTCAACTCCGATTTTGGATCTGTTTGCGCCCACGCGTTTGTCTTTTTGTCTTCTTTATTTCTAGCTTTGTTGTTCCTCCTGTTTTAGCAATAGTTGTGTAAAACACTAATAAACACAAAACTAGAGGAAACTAGCTAGAGTGGAGAAATGAGCATGAAAAGTGTTGATAAAACATAGAATTACACCTCTAAAACATGCTCATTTTGACACTCATCACACCCCACACTTACCTTTTTGCTTGTCCTCAAGCAAAACCAATCACCCAAGAAAGTAAGGAATGCTTAAGACTAACAAATACTAACATGAATTGTAGGATAAGAGAAGAAGCAAAAAGTGATTGAAACCTTTGAGGAGTTTGAACCATCTCTTAGTGGTAGCATGGGTGTGCTTAGGGGGAAACAAAAACTAGAGTTTCGGGGCATGATTTAGAGTGCTTCAAAGTTCTAAAAATTAGGTGACTTGGAGAGCTTTGACCATGGACAAATTCTCTCAAGAATGGGCATTGAGAAGAAAACAAAAGGAAAAATAGATTTATGCATTTGTTTCACTTTTGCATAAGAGATGAGAAGGTAAAATTTTGGCATCAAGCCTTTGCAATTAAGAACACTCAACTCTCATTGTTGGTTACCAATGGCGTCTCACAAGTCCCTTAAAGAATTTTTATAGAGAAGCACCCCTTAGCAATCCCTAAGAAAGAAGACGGAAGGAACCCCGAAGCAATAAAAATCCAACCAAATAAGATCACTTGGCCACACCGCATGAAAAATGCTCCTCAAAAGCAATCAAAAAGAAAATTTGAGCATTTATCCCACAATTCATAACAGTATTTATTCTTAATGAGAACAACTCACAACACAAGGATCCAAGTTTTTGATTTTGGACAAATGCTAGATAAGCAAAGGGATTAAGCATTTAAGCACAAAATTCACCAAAAAGGTCACTCCCCCACACTTAACTTGAACAATGTCCTCATTGTTCACCAAACAAACCGGGAAAGGTTCCAGAAGACCTTTTCGGGAAGCAAACAAAGAGAAAATGCATGAGACACAAACAACATTATAGCACATAAGCGATGCCCACTGACAAAAACCAGCATGGTCAAAAATGAAGGAAGAGAAGTGAGATTAGCAAAATAAAAGAAACTAGTACTCCCCTGAGATTGTTCTTGCTTTCATGGAAGGAACTCCCCCACACTTGAGTTTTAGCCTCAAGTAGCGTAGCTTGGTTGCGGTGTAGTGTAGACGTTATGTTGCACCTGCATAAAACACTAGAAGCAACCAAACTACAATTGGGGTGAAGAGTTAGCAAAAACAAAATCAAAGGAGAACTTGAAAAATTAAAATAAATGCAAATGAAAGAAATTCATTCGGGTTGCCTCCTGGAAAGCTGCCCATCTTTAAGGTATTTAGCTAGACCATACCACATTGAAGTCCTGCAGGATCGAAAATGAATGTTGAAGTGGGCTTCAACGGGTGGGTTGGCGGGCATCATTTTTCATTGAAGAACGGCCCAAATATTGAGGTTGATGATCCTTGGTGCAAGGATCATATAGTGGTGGAGACTCCTCTTCAAATTTAAGGATGAAGACATCCTTATCTTCGTTGAGCGGTGCAGGGAGAACTCCGGGGTGGACTTTGTCTTCAAACTCTGGTCCCGGATCAAATGGGAATGTGGCCTCCACACTTAGCAGGTGGACTTTATGCTTCCACCTTACATCATTGTTGCACAGGTGGGGAAGGCCTTGATCCTCCAGATGAAGATCAAAGTTAGATGGCTCATCCTCCTCAGTTTCGAGGATGTAGTAATCCTCATCTTTGGGGTGAGGCTTATAGGAAAAGCCTTGATGGACATTAACTTCAGAGGGATATGGCTCCTTGAAGTCGATGATGGCACTCTCCTCTGATGACTCAGAGGGAGGCGATGGCTCCTCCTTCTCAAAGTTGTGGATGTAAGCATTGTCACTGTCTTGGTAAAGCACACGGGGGCAGTCTCTGGAATAATCAACTTCAGAGGGAGCAACAGACTCCATGAAGTCAAACTGGAGACTCTCCTATGATGGGTTATCTTCAAGATTGAGCTGGTGGTTGAATGGCGTTGGAGTCTCTGATTCAAACAAGGGATGAGTAGGGGAGTAGCTAAAGTCCTCAATAGGTTGCTCCACCTCATGAACTGTTTCGCTCTCAAGTTGTTGCACAATCTGATCAATCCGAGCTTGAACATTCACGTTGAAGGTATCTTGCTTCATGATAAAAGTATCTTGCATAGTTGGGTTAGGCTTGCAAGAAGAGATAAGGTCTGACATGAGCTCCTTCAAACTAGGTGAATCAACCTTTACTATGGTCACAGGACACTGAGCACTCTCATGGTCACCTCCACACCTTGGCACACAAGCCTCCGGTAGACATATGAGTTAAGGTCCTTCAAGAGAGCTCTCAATTCTGACATCGTTGTTGGGCACTTGGGGCTCTCATGGTACTCTCCACACCTTTGGCATACACTCCATTGATTGTAGCTCTCTACGCCATGGGAGTAGTCATACCACACTTCAGCTTGATCATAGTGACCATCCATCAAAATTAAGTTCCTAAAAAGGAAAGAAAAAAAATTTATACACAAAAGGGGCAAATAAAAGAAATGAAAAATATGCACATAAACTAAACAATAATAAACCAGATAGTTGGACCGAAGTCCCCGGCAACGGCGCCAAAAACTTGTTGTGCAAAATAGTAGTGAAACTAAATTGCTAACTATGGGCAGTGAACCCAATCATTGTAGTACAACAAGGTCGTATCCACAGGGACTTCGTAACTATCTAGTTAATTATAAGGTTAGTCAATGTGCATAGAAAATATATACAAAAGTGCATAAATGTAAATTGGGGGGTTTTGGGTTTTTGTTTGATATTGGAAATTGAAGAAAAAAACAATAAGTTAAAATAATTAATCTAAGATAGGTGTATACCTTGGGATAGTGGGAATCTCATAAATCACCTAAATATGCTCTCATTTCTACCTCACTAAGTTGTCTGTTAGAGCTAATGTAAAGATTCTCCAAATCATGGACTAATCAAATCTTACCTAATTAATCACACCTCCCAATTCAAGAAAGGCTATAGTCACTAGATAGCATTAATTTCAAGCTCCTAACAATAGCCCTAAAGTTCCACTCCCTAATCTAGAGAAATGGAAATTAGGGTTCATCCCCAATTTGTCTAATCCCAAGCTCAAGATATAACTTCGCAAGGAACCACAATAAATGCAATAGGAGATCAAATCTAAAGCATTAATTAAGAATTGATGGGGAGAAAACAACTACAAAAGATGAGTTAGGTCAAAAGCAATTTGGGGATTTTGGGGAGAAACCTCATCCCAAGGTATACATGAGTTCAAACAGCCATTAAAGAGTAAAGGAGAGAGAGAGTAAGAAATGGCCATTAATGGAGCTTGGGAGCTTCAATGGAGGTGGGTCTTCCCTCTCCTTCTTCTCTTTTTCTTCTTCTCTTATTTTCCCCCTTTTTTTCTTCCTTTTCCGTCGCTTTTTCGTCTGGGTTCAAACTCCCCTTTCTTTCCTTCTTTTTCTGCTTTTAAAAAAATAAATATGGGCAACATTTCGACCCGACCGACCCAGGGTGGGTTGGTCCCGTGGGTCGGTCGCTTCCAGAAGCAATTTCGGGGCCGAAAAATCGCGTTTTTTAAGTCCGACCGACCCATGACCGACCCAGACTCTATGGGTCAGTCGATTCCAGTAGCTTGGCCTCCGGAATCATTCGACATACCCACTCTGGGTCGGTCCTGTGGGTCGGTCTAGTGGATAGGCTAACTTCAAAATGTTGTATCTTCTTCGTTTCAACTCCGATTTTGGATCCGTTTGCGCCCACACGTTTGTCTTTTTGTCTTCTTTTTTCTAGCTATGTTGTTCCTCTTGTTTCATAAAATGTTGTGTAAAACACCAATAAACACAAAAACTAGAGGAAAACTAGCTAGAGTGGAGAAATGAGCATGAAAAGTGTTGATAAAACATATGAATTACACCTCTAAAACATGCTCATTTTGACACTCATCAAGTGCTGAATATATGCATATTTCCCTACTCTTAAACCAACAGTTAGTGCTGATTGGGGTGATGAGGATGATAGACCGTGGGCTATGAGATGATTCAGGTCCACCTCCCAACAGAAAGATAAAGAGTCGTTGGAGAACTACCACAAGCATCTAGATGCTCTGAAAAAAGAAATGTAAGTGGTACAACAATTTCATTTTTGTTATTTACATTATTATTTATTATTGATGCTTACGTTTCCCTGTGATCCAACGTAGATTGATTGGTTGCCCTACAGTCGCGAGAAGGTGAATGAGAACAAGGGTCGCACTTGATACAAGGGTACCTTGCAGTACATGGGCGTGATGAGCCATATATGCCGGAGTGTTGTCTTCGCCAATTCGGGTACATTCAGTGTATCCCACCTCCCCCTATTAACCAAACATCAGATCCGAAAAAACAGGGAGAAAGGGATCCCCCTATAAATGTGTGTACCCCATATATATAGTGTGTGGGATACCACATGTGAGTGTGCTGCTACTGTGGGGGTGCACTAAGACAAGGGTGGTGCTGCACACATGTGACGAAGGTTATCTGGATTGGTATGTCAAACATAACCATCCAAAGAATCTGAATCCTGACATGTACAACAACACCTTCGTTCATCGGTTAGGTCCTGCCCTAGTAAGTTGATCTTTGCCGTTGTATAATTTTAGTTGATTATAACATTTTGTGAATGCTAGGCTAACTTAATTATATTATGTTGCAACTCATGAGTGAGGCAACTGAGATTGGTAGGCCTTACTTTCCCGGGAATTGTAGCTGGGACTGGTGTTACTACTGTGAGGAGATGCCAAAGGAGGAACAGAGGGCAACTAAACAGGGGATAGATGAGGCCATCAATACCTTATTTATATGGGATTCATACTATCATCAGTACGGCGCGCCGTAGTTTAGGGTTTTATGTTTTTGTTGTTTTAAGATACAGTTTGGATGGTTTGTTGACTTTCTGCATTTGCTTGACTAAACTGTTTGTAGCTAAAATTGATCTTCATGTTCAAGACCTTAACTTGTGTTATGCTAGAAGTTTCGCTGATTTATGTTATGTGGGATTGTTTCCTTACAAAATTCCTAATCTTCAAACTCCCCGCTTCAGAGAATTGAAAGTTAGGGTTCATTACCAAATTTTATAGATCCAAACATCTATTAAATGAATATCTAATAATCCAAAATCTACCAAGCGGAATAAACCTAATGTTTATGTCATGAGAACTGAAATATATCCAAATGTAGAAATTCCATACAAAAGTCCTAAAATTCAAACCCCCTGCTTCAGAGAGAATTGAAAGTTAGGGTTCATTACCAAAAATTATAAATCCAAACATCTATCAGATGAATATCTAATAATCCAAACATCTACAAGAGAAACAAACCTAATGTTTATGTCACAAGAACTGAATATATCCACATGTAGAAATTCCGTACAAAAGTCCTAAACTTCAAACCCCCTGCTTCAGAGAATTGAAAGTTAGGGTTCATTACCAAAATTTATTGATCCAAACATCTATCAAATGAATATCTAATAATCCAAACTTATACCAAGCGAAACAAACCTAATATTTATGTCACGAGAACTGAAATATATCCAAATGTAGAAATTCCGTACAAAAGGCCTAAACTTCAAACAAACATCTTTAGAGAATTGAAAATTAGGGTTCATTGCCAAATTTTATAGATCCAAACATCTATCTAATGAATATCTAATAATCCAAACATCTACCAAGCGAAACAAACCTAATGTTTATGTCACGAGAACTGAAATATATCCAAATGTAGAAATTCCGTACAAAAGTCCTAAACTTCAAACAAACATCTTAAGAGAATTGAAAATTCGGGTTCATTACCAAATTTTATAGATCCAAACATTTATAAAATGAATATCTAATAATCCAAACATCTACCAAGCGGAACAAACCTAATTTTTATGTCACGAGAACTGAAATATATCCAAATGTAGAAATTCCGTACAAAAGTCCTAAACTTCAAACAAACATTTACCAAGCGGAACAAACCTAATGTTTATGTCACGAGAACTGAAATATATCCAAATGTATTGATTCCTTACAAAAGTCTCAAACTTCAATCCCCCTGCTTCAAAGAATTGAAAGTTAGGGTTCATTACCAAATTTTATAGATCCAAACATCTATTAAATGAATATCTAATAATCCAAACATCTACCAAGCGGAACAAACCTAATGTTTATGTCACGAGAATGGAAAGATATCCAAGTGTAGAATTCCGAGTAGCAGTCACGTAAGAAATAAGGACTTGATGTTAGAAACGCTTTCTTGATCCTAAGTTACATTGCATGTGAGTAAATGATCTCGATTATTACATTTTTTATGTAAAAATATATTTGAGTTGTTAGGAGGTTTCTTTGATCCTAAAATCACTCAACTATAAAAAAAATATTGGAAATACGACATGCCAAAACTCGAGACAAATAATGACACGATTTGAGCTAAATCGTGACACTTAAAATCATGACTTTCATCAACTCGGGATGAGTTGATCTAGGTCATGATTTTAAGTGTCACGACTTAGCTCAATTTGTGTCATTATTTGTCACGAGTTTTAAAGAAAAAACGGGGCCCCCAATACATTGCAATGTATTCCGGATAATTTGGCAAAAAATAAAAAAAAGTACTGTAGTTAGTAAAATCACTATTCATGAAGTATAAACTCTTTTAATTAAATCACAAGTGGATATTAATTATTGAAAAAAAATACACCCACACTTTGTTACATGTTTACAACGTTAGTATGATTTTAAAAAATTTTGTACAGTGGTATTAGTAATTTTGTATTGCGAATAGCGAGGGGGTTGCTATTCGCAATACTAAATTACTAACTACCGTAGTACAAAATTTTTAAAAATCATATTAAAGTTGTAAATATGTAACAAAGTGTGGGTGCAACTTTTTTTCGTTAATTGATACACACTAGTGATTTAATTAAAGAAGTTTATACTTGATGAATAGTGATTTTACTAACTGCAGTACATTTGTTTTTTTGCCAAACTATCCAAATACATTGCTAAGTGTTAGGACACCCTTTTTTCTTTAAAAAATAAAAATTGATATATGAAACAGTTTTAACAGTCATTTCTTTGTTAAAAATGCCAAAAAACGTGTCAAATAAAGTCACTATATTGCTCAAATCGTGTCAAATTAAATCACTATACTGTTAAGCTCGTGTCAAATTAAATCACTAAATTGCTCAACTCGTGACAACAAAATGAGGACCTAGCTCAACTCGTGATTTAATTTGACACGAGTTGAACAATATAGTGTCGTTATTTGACACGTTTTTGGCACTTTGTATTTCCAATATTTTGTTATATAGTTGAGTGATTTTGGGATCTAAGAAATCTCCTAACAAATCAAAATATATATATTTACGTAAAAGAAGTAATAATCGTGATCATTTCCTCCAGACAATGTAACTTAGGATCAAGAAAGCGTTTAAATGACTGTTGCTCGGAATGAACCCTAACTTTCAATTCTCTAATGCATTGGGTTTGAATTCTACGAAATTTGTTAGGAATTTCTACATGTGGATATATTTAGCTCTCGCGACATAAACATTAGGTTTGTTCCGCTTGGTAGATGTTTGGATTATTCGATATTCACTTTCAATTCTATGTGCATTGGGTTTGAATTCTAGGACACTTGTTAGGAATTTCTACATGTGGATATGTTTCAGTTCCCGTGACATAAACATCAGGTTTGTTTTGCTTGGTAGATGTTTGGATTATTAAATATTCACTTTCAATTCTCTGATGCATGGGGTTTGAATTCTAGGACATTTGTTAGAAATTTCTACATGTGGGTATATTTTAGTTCTCGTGACATAAACATTAGGTTTGTTCCACTTGGTAGATGTTTGGATTATTAGATATTCACTTTCAAGTCTCTAATGCATTGGGTTTGAATTCTAGGACATTTGTTATGAATTTCTATATGTGGATATATTTCAGTTCTCGTGACATAAACATTAGGTTTGTTCCGCTTAGTAGATGTTTGGATTATTAAATATTCACTTTCAATTCTCTGATGCATTGGGTTTGAATTTTAGGAAAATTGTTAGGAATGACCATGATCGTCTAAAATAAAAACACAAATAGTGATCTCACATTAACATAAAATCTTATAAATATCTAACAAATTCATGCTAATGAAGTTTATTATATTGTGCAAAGCTAAAAACTAAGAGCCGCCATACTGGTATGAGTATGAATCCCAGATGGATAGGGTGTTGAACACCTTATCAATCTCTTGTTCAATGACTCTTCGCTCCTTCTATGGCATTCCGTGATTGAAGTAATGCCAATTCCAAATACGCTTACTAGGATAGTAATCCCGATCAAGATATAACTCACCAAATCAGGGTCCAGACGTGGAATAAATGTGTTGTTATACTTTTCTAGATTTATAATTTTTGGTAGATGTTTGGATTATTAGATATTCATTTAATAGATGTTTGGATCTATAAAATTTGGTAATGAACCCTAACTTTAAATTCTCTAAAGTAGGATGTTAGAAGTTTAGGACTTTTGTAAGGAAACAATCCCACATAACATAAATCAGTGTGAAACTTCTAACAAAACACAAGTTAAGGTCTTACAAATGAAGATCAATTATAACTACAAACAGTTTAGTCAAGCAAATGTAGAAAGTCAACAAACCATCCATACTGTATGTTAGAACAAACAAAAACATAAAACCTTAAACTACGGCGCGCCGTACTGGTGATAGTATGAATCCCTTATAGATAAGGTACTGAAGACCTCATCTATCCCCTGTTTAGTTTCCCTTTGTTCCTCCTCTGACATCTCCTCACGGTAGTAACGCCAGTCCCAGCTACGGTTCCCAGGAAAGTAAGGCTACCAACCACAGTTGCCTCAGTCATGAGCTGTAACCTAATATTATTAAGTTATCCTAGCATTCACAAAATGTTATAATCAACTGTAATTATACAAGGCATAGATCAACTTACTAGGGCGGGATCGGGCCAATGAATGAAGGTGTTGTTGTACATGTCAGGATTCAGAATCTTTGGATGACTGTGTTTGACGTACCAATCCAGATAACCTTCATCACATGCGTGCAGTACTGCCCTTGTTTTAGTGCACCTCGTAGCAAACAGCACACTCATGTGTGGTGTCCCACACTATACATGGGGGGGGGGGGGGGGGTACACACATTTATAGGGGGATCCCTTTCTCCCTCTTTTTTGGATCTAATGTTCAGTCTAATATGAGGAGGTGAAATACACTGAACGTACCTGAATTAGAAAAGACAAACGCTCTGGCATATATGACTCATTCACGCTCATGTACTGCAAGGTACCCCTATACCAAGTGTGACCCTTGTTCTCATGCACTGCCTTGTGACCGTAGGACAACCAATCAATCTACATTAGATCATAGGGAACGTAAGCATCAATAAGAAACAATAATGTAAATAATACACATTGAAATTCTTTTACCACTTACATTTCTTGTTGTTAGAGCATCTAGATGCTTGCGGTAGTTCTCCAGCGACTCTTTATCTTTCTACTGGGAGGTGGACCTGACCCATCTCATAGCCCACAGTCTATCATCCTCATCACGTCAATCAGCACTAACCGATGGTCTAAGAGTGAGGAAGTATGCATATATCAAGCACTACGGAAGTTTAAAAAGGAAATTATGCCAACTATTAATGTGATTCATGAAAATTTATTAGACGTTGTTGTACATTAAAACACTTACCTCCAGAAGGGTTAAATAGCCAACAACGCTAGTACAGTCAACACGAGATGCTATCCCTAGTTGGCTATACAACCATGCAAGAGTACCTGCTCCCTATGTTTACTTCTTTAGCTTCACATGTCAGCTCATGGAAGTGACTAACCAGAATGGTAGGGGACTTATGCGTCCATGCCCCTTATTAGCAAAGATGGTGGTACCAATCGCATAGTACAACCAACCACACGCCTCCTTCATAGTTACCCTTTGCCCTGTCGAACACCATTGTATAAGTGAATATAGCTGAACAGTACTAGTATGCCCCATGAAATCTGTCATCTCCTGAACGCCATTTTGAAATCTAACAACGTAGCCATCATCTCCTTAAGCTTAGTGTTTGATGGGTTCCCTACAACCGGATAACCACGATGTGGATCCTCAGTATCTGCCACACATCATGAAGTGTGATCGTCATCTCTCCAAAGGGCATATGGAAAGAGTTGGTGTCCGGCTGCCACCTCTTCACAAAGGGCGAGATCAATGACATGTTATTGAAACCCCATGTGACATCTAGCAGACGATGCAACCCTGAGTGTATAATCATATTTCTTGCCCTTTTGCAAGGAACCCCACTAAAAAGCCAGTTCGTGATCATAGGCTTTCAAGGTTAAAATCCCAAACAACCCCTATCCTAGATAATTACCACAACATTTACACACGCATGAAGAAATAATAAAATCTACTTGCCAAAATGAAAGATAAGAGAGTACATACCTTAGTCATTGACCAAAGGTCAATGGCGACATGCCCCCCAAACTGGTGATGACACTAGTCAGTAGGAGACCACCAGGTACTAGCACATCATTTAGCCTCCAGTGAGTGGGAAGAACGGGTTCCATAGTGAGAGAAGCTTCTCATCAGTCGCGCTCTCATGATCAGGGTCATCCTCGGCCATGGTCCTCATCCTCATTCGTCTCCTCAGCCTCCTCCTCATCGATGTCCATGTCAATGGCTGCAGCACCCGAAGGGGTACGGGGGTCTTGATAGCTACCCCCAGCAGAAGTATGTGCCTCTACATGCCACGCGCGGTGGTTATGATAGCTACCACCAGTAAAAGTTTATGCCTCCACATACCCCACATGGTGGCTACTCTGAACCTCTATATCATAACTGGAGCTATGGGGCTCGGCCAGATCAACAGATGACCAACCACATGTAGAGGATGAAGCCACATGCATCCTCCTCCTTGGTATGTGTGCGACTGGGTCGGAATCATGTAATGACTGGGCATGGGATGGATCCATGATAGACTGCTACTGTGGGTGAAATGATGAATGACATGGCGGCTCAGCATGACCCTGTTGTGGCTGAAATGATGAGTGTCGTGCAGGCTTAACATGACCCTGCTGTGGGTGGAAAGACGAGTGCCGTGGAGGATCAAGTCCGGCCCCGCGCTCACAATGGTACGAATCAGTCATTGGCTGCTCCACATTTCTGTTTCTTCTTTTTTGTGTACACATTATTGAGAGATTTCTTAAACTTATCCATCATTGCACAAGTTGAAAAAATCATAATTAAGATAAGCTACGCAAGTAATAATAAATCAACAGAACAATTATAGAATACCATTACCAAATGTAAGAGACTTATAAGTTATTCTTGGTGGTAAACTTTGAGTTATAATTATAAAGAGAGAAATGATATGTATATTGAGTTTTATGTAAGATTGTAATGTTATAAAATAAATGGGGGGGGGGGGGGGGAATGTAAATTACAGAAAATTAGTGTTAAATGTGAGATTATACAAAATGTATACAGTTTAGAAGTGATTTTTATCATATGGTGGAGAATGTCATTGTGTGACAACAAACGATAAGTTAAACACTAGCTAAGTAAAGTTAGTATAAGTCTAAGATACCTTAAGGCTAATTTGGAATTATAAGGACTTATGGAGTGTTACAATTATATGTTGAAGTTATAATTGATGTATTAAGATATGGGCTTCATATATGAGAGAATCATATTATAAAATATTAGACATGAAGAGTCTAAGTTATTCTAAGGAAGGTTGGAATGAAGAATGAATTATATGGTTCAAAGGAATTAAATTGTGAATTATATAAGAGCATTGACTTGAATACCTTAGTCAAGTCAATTACATTGACCAAGTCAACCCCAATGACCAGGAAGGTCAAAGTTGACAAACTCATAAAAAGATGAGATTCTTAAACGAATTAAAGATTATTGTAACTCTTGACTTTATAATTGTCGTACATATGTGAGTTGGTTTATTATTAATTGTTAATTTTAAAATATTATGATTTATAATTATTTTAATAAATTTAAAAATATTTATTAAATATCAAAAAATAATAATACCAACTCGTCCCGATAGGCAGGGCGAGACTAGCAAAATCATATCAAAAAGAGGGGCGAGACGAGCCAGGTAGTGTGGCCGACAAAGGCGAACTGACTCGACTCGTATCGAACATAGGGGTGAAGGTGTACAACTCGTGTCACCTGCAGTGGCGAACAAAGCAATCTCGTGTCGTCTGCAACAGTGGTGACCCAGGCCCTTCGTGTCGGTGGCGGTGGCGGTGGCGACTGGAGCTCAGTAGTGACGACGGGGGGGGCAACCTCCAGAACTCCATTAATGGAGTTTTCAAGTTTTTTTTTCAGTTTTTAATTTGTAGATATGGCCTAAATTAATGTATTTTGGAAAAACTAACACCATATTTGGACTTACCACATCAAGATCTACAACTTGATTTTTTTTTTTGAAAAACTCACCGAATTTTTTCCCGGCGGTGGTCAGAGGCGGCGGGTGGCAGCTCCGGCGGCGGCTCCGGCAGGCAGAAGGAGCTCTGATGGGAGAGAGGAGAGATATATGGAGAGAGAGTGAGTAAGAGAGAAATAAAGATCTATATATAGTGAGAGTGTGGCGGGTGGAGCTCCGGCGGCGGCTCGGCAGGAGAGAGAGCTCTGATGGGAGAGAGAGAGAGATATATGGGAGAGAGTGAGTAAGAGAGAAATAAAGATCTATATATAGTGAGAGTGTTTTTTTACCCAAAATTAACGTTTTCAACTACGATTTTAGTACGACGTTCTGAAAGTGTACAATATTTGTAATTTAGTCAAACGTAACGTAAATATCATTTACTTACGTGGAGTTGCAATTATAACGTTCAAACGTAATAAAAACGGTTTAAGTCTTTTATTTTACAATGAGAGCATTTTTACCCGAAATTGGCGTTTTCAACTACGTTTTCAGTACAACGTTTCTGAAAGTGTTACAATGTTTATAATTTAATCAAACATAATGTAAAATATAGTTTATTAAGGGCATCCACAGTGGTTGAAAGTTTCTTAACTTCTTTTTAGGTGCCACGTCAATAAAATGTATTATTTTATTATATAAGGAACTCTAATCTCTACAATGGTAAAGTTCCTTAACATTCTCTCCCATCTCATTCATATTTTTACTTTAGGAAGATATTAGGACTTTTATTTATTTATGCTGATGTTGCAACGTATAGCCAATAGGATTAATTTGGAAAGCGTTGCTTAAATAAGCAACGATGAGAGAGAATCAGTGTGGATTCCACACCACTGCAACAATTTTTTAATTTTTTTATTTATTTAACAGGGTGGAATCCACACCACTGTGGATGCCCTAACATGGAGTCACAATTATAACGTTTAAACGTAATAAATACGGGCTTAACATCTTTTGTTACAATTAGAGCGTTTTTTACAGACTTCAATCACGAAATGATTTTTTTGAAAAACAAAAGTTACAACATGATGTCATTACATGCTTACAGCGTTAATATGTTTTAAAAAAAATTTGTACTGCGGTGATTAGTAATTTTGTACTGCAAATAGCAACCCAACTTTAAGAAATGTGCTTTGCGTCGTATTATACGGGGGAGAGTTTTGATGGAAAAGTGTCGTCGTTCTTGACAACAAGGACTTTGATTAAGAAAAAAGACAACAAGAATTAAATCAGATAATTTTTTTAATTCATAAACTAAATGAGTGAGTGTTGTCTTAGGAGAAACGAGATAAATAAATACAATATACTACATTTCAACCATAAATATACTACTTCTTAATAGAAATAAATTAGAGTTGTCAAAATTTGACCTAACCTGAAAATTCGCCCGTTTGACTTGAAACCGAAACCTGATAAAAAACCGAAAAATATTTAAAATAATAAATCTGAAACCTGATAAGGTCAAATCTAAAATGACCCGAACCCAAAATGATCCAAAATTTATAACCCGAAATTGTCCCTATCAGGAAATGGCCCGAAATAATAGTAAATAAAAATTAGCCAAACTCGAATAACATGAAATAATAATGACCCTAAATTGTCCGGAACCTTAATGACCCAAATAAAATGTGACAACAAAATTTGACCGTATTATATCCGAATGATATTCATAATAGACACTGTATTAACTTTTTTGTAACCTATGTGTAGTATATTCTTATTTACATTATGTATATATTTATTTAAAAATTATTTCAAAATATTAACCATGACCCGAAATAACTGAAAACCTAATTCTACCCAACACTATTACAACCTGAACCTAATTTAACCCGAACCCGAATGACCCCAACCCGAAACGACCCGAAAACTTAATGACCCGAATGGATATTAACCCGAACATATATGATCCAAAACCCATACAGATAACCGTTTGACAGGTCTATAATAAATGACTAGGCTATCGTTGATGCTATAAGTACTATCAATCAAGCAATTACATGATGGGTATCAATAGCAATATATTTGGGGTGGTGGTTGACTTCATAAAGATTAACTAACTTTAACCTCAATAAACATAGAATAATTGTACTGTTTATATGATTGAATGTGATGAGAATATTTATTCCTTGTTTAGTTGATTTTAACAGCAAGGACTCTAACTTTACAACAGTTATGCAGATACTAAAATGCCACTAAAATTATAGAGTTGGTCAAACTAATTTATAACTAAAGTATTTGAAGTATACTTCTTTATAAAACTTATTAATTGTTGAAATAAAGTTGAAGTTAATGTCAATTAGGAAGGCATTACTGAGACAATTTTCTTGCCTTTTTTAAATCAAAAAGTTGTCTCTATATGCTATTAGAGGCGCCAAAATAGTTACCTCTAGGTTGCCTCCAAAAGTTTGCCATTGTTAGTTACAAAGGTGACCGAAAGATGTCTCTACCGATTTTACCTATGGAGTCAATTCACCTCGGCTCCATTGTGAACTAAACAAGTGATGCAAGGAGACAACTCACCCTTATTGCTTTATAACTAGTGTGGCAAGTCATCAAACTCACCTCCTTTGTTCTGTGTAAAGATCGGACTTCCACCATAAGCAATAGAGGCGGAAAGCTTTACTTGCTTGGCTTGATGTACGACAAACGAGACAAGGTGTGTAAACTCACCTTCATTGGTCTATGTAAAGAATAAGAAACTTAGGCAATCAGTTTTAGTCGCTTTTATTGTTCCACAAACGAGGCAAGGCTAAAAATCATCTATCTTGGTCTGTGTAGCAACAACATAACAAAGGTGACTAACCTGCTTCAATTGATACAATCAATCGAGGTAATTTATGTTTTCCCAATTGATCTTTTATTAAAAACTAAAAATAAAATTGTACCCTATTTTGTACAATTGATATGGTGCTTGAAACCTAGAATGCACAATAACCCAAGGGAGCAAGTTAGCACTTGATTTGTCACCAGTAGATTCTCTTCAAGGTCACATAGCAAGAAACAACAACATCAGTTTGTAGAAACATCCATATATTGCAATATCAACAGTGCTAGAAGCTACAATGAGGATTCAAATTATATACATACAAACATCATACCATACTTTAAATCCCCATGGAAATAACCATTCTGGTGCCTGTGTGCAAGTAGCTTGAGTATCTGAGTCATAAACTTCGAATCATTTTCAGTAAATGGTCTTTGTCTGTCTCTCATTAATTGGGGACTTGACCATGGAGAGTATTGTTGTAGTTCCTTTCCATCAATATTTCTCAAGCTTAAACAAGATGAAAAAACTAAAAACTGAGAGAAGCTTAATGCTACAACCTTTTCAAATTAAGATAATCTTGGAGAACCATTTATTGTTCACAACAACGAGAGTACTTGAGTTTTATAATAAATTCTAACTTCTAAAATTTTCTAGTTTCCAATCATTAAAGCTGACCATAGAAAGTGAATTCTTAGTACCAAAGACCAAAGGCATACCACTACGGTTGATGACATTAACATAAGAAGCTCACAAATACACCCTAGGACAACTTTGCTCCACATATCTGCACCCTCATTGGAGTTAGAATCTTCTGCAGCCTGAGTGACCTCCATCCGAGTGCTATTATAGTAGTAGATGGTGGTGGTCTGTAGAAAGATCACCAATTGGTCCGGTCTGCTCAGTATTAAGAGCACCAACACTGCTAGCAGTAGATAGTGGTGGTCCAGGAGGAACATCCTCAACTGATCTAGTCTACATCATAATGACACCAGTAAAATGGTGAAAAGGTCATGTAGAGGCCATAAGCAAATCACCAGTTCTCTTAATAATGATGCATTGAGCCCTGGCTGATGTAGTCGGACGCTCTCTAACTACACAAGGAGCGACATTCTCACCATGCGTATTCTTCGCGTCTTTTGTTTCTTCCTACGGTCAAGAACTCATATCCCTTCCCCTTTGTCCTTTTCTCCATCCATCTACAAATTGAGAAGGGAAAAAAATAATGTTACATGACTTAAAAAATGGAATATTAAAGCCGCTCAATAGCTATCACTGAAGACGGCTGCCTAGCAGTTGAAGAAGTATCCGCCCAGCGGCTGGAGAAGAAGAGGCCGCCGAGCGACTGGATGAGAGCAAGCCGCCCAGTGGCTCGAGAAGAAGAGGTTGCCTAACAGACATCGGCTAGATTTTGGCATATTTTCGGGTTCGAATCCGCCTTAAGCATGTTTTCAATGCGTTGCAGGATTAGATCAAAATAGGTTAAATTCGTTCGAATCATAGTTAAAAGTTTAAAATCCTGAAATTTGGCGAAAAGCACAAAGAACACGACGAAGAATACGATGAAGAATGCGAAGAACACGATGAAGAACAAAAGAGCGGTTTCAGTTTTTTTGGCTTGAAGCGTATTGAGGGACTTTGGCGGCTATGAAAAATATAAGCATCGATGGACCATAAGATGGATAACAAACGGGCGACCCATTCTGTGATAGGCGCCAGCCGGTTGGCCTTGCATGGCCATCCAACGGCTCTGGGCACGCAACCGCTCAACAACTCCATAGCGCATAGCTGCCCGACGGCTTTTGGTCCTACGCTAGTTGTTTTATGTCTTGTTGATGATAAGTTGTAGGGTTGTCAATTTCAGGTTTTGGGTCTGGTTGACTTCAACCCGAACCCGACCTGCTCATGTTTCACCCCAACCCGAAACCGACCCGAATCCGAAACGGGTTGTGATTTGTCAACCCGAAACTGACCCGATGACCCAAAATCAATCTGAAATCAACCCGAAATTGACCTGAAATCGACCCAAAATTGACCCAAAATCAACCCAAAATTGAAAATATTGTACTATCAATATAAATTTTACACAAAATCACCAAGATAATATAACATAACATATAAAAACCATCAAAAATAAATGATTACATGATTGATATATTTAGGGTTATGTCGCATAACTATAAAAAAATATATTTTTTTCTTTTTTTAAAATATTTTCGGGTTACGGGTTGAAATCGGGTTGACAGGTCAAACCCAAAACCGACCCGGGTTTTTAGCAACCCAACCCGAACCCGACCCAAAAATATTTTCGGGTTGAAAATTACAACCCAAACCCGCGTTTTAGCGTGTCGGTTTTCGGGTCGAATTTCGGGGTCATGTCAAGATTGACAACCCTAATAAGCTGTGTTTTTTTTTCTTCCGAAATTTTCTATTTTTTCTACAAACAATGATATTTTTTAGATAAAAGGTTGTTTTATGATATTATTGATTCTTTAAACTAAAACTAAGTGACTATATAGTACAAATGTGACTTCAGTTAAGACTAATCTATATATGTATTTCGAAATAAACACTTCTCTATGCTGTTTTTTTTTCTGGAAACAAAAACACTTCTAGGAGAGAAGTACAAAAATGAAAATGTTTTATGTAAAGAATGAGGGGTGGTCGGCGCTGATTAATCGCTCAATTGTTTTGCAGCCAAGATTTCGTTGTGGCGAAGTATGGAAGCTTCAGTAGTTCTCCATAGTTCGCTTTGCTCCTCCTCTTGCACTTCTCCTGCAATTCAATTATTCTCAAAGGTTCAAAGGTTCAGTTCGAAGCAATTGTCCTTTGTGGGAGTCTCGAGCCAAAACATCTTCTTCCGCCGCAGTCACTCTACGGGTATTTCGTCCGCGCTTGTTTTAATTTTTTAAGCAAGAAGCTATATGTGGCAGCTTTGCTTAATTGCTTTCCCCCATTTCTTACCTTCCTTCTGCTGTTCGTTTTTCACTGAATTGGTCGACTTTTCATTCATTTCCTCTTGTGGTTTTCTGTTTCCAGCTTTGAAGGGGGTTGTTGCTATCAACTATACTCTGATAGTCTGATGTCGTTTTTCGGTTATTGATTGGAGTGATTATTTGCTAGTCCTGCTATGCGTGGTTAACACAATTTGTAGCAGTCACGCCAAGTAGGAGGACTTTTGCAGGATTGTAAAGTTAATAGTTTCGCGCAGTTGTAAGTTTCCGAGGGATAGAAAGGCTTGCCGTAGCATTTCGGGGAAGAAAAGTGAAGAATCGGTCACTTGAATTGGTGTTCTCAGTTAAACTGGGCTTCGGATTTATATTTCTCGGATAGTGCTAAGAGTAGCTAACTTTATTCAGACAATGTTGTATCTTTGTTTTCCTGCATTTCCTCCTTCAATTGATGGGTCTGCGTCCACATGGGTCCTCGTTAATTATTGACTTTAAAAGGTTCATAGTGAGAATATAAGTGCTTAATCTCTGGTGCATTGGCCAGAGTTTTGATGTCGTAGAATGCTAGTACAATGCTAAAGATCATAGAGAGAGTGACATGCGTGGCGAGTAAGAGAGAGTATTATTAAGTGAGGGTCACACTGAGAGGTTTTGGTAAATGGGGGAAGATCTCCAACCGAGGGCCTCATTGGATGCTTTATTAGTTTTCCAAGGAATTTTGATGTGAACTTGCAGCATCATAAATGGTGAAAAACTAGCCATCAATGCAAGTCTATTGATCTAACCTTGGACACACTTGTATCATCTACGTTTAAGAACGTATGGGTAGTTCTCATTTCTTCCTTACTCATGCAAACGGCAGAACATTTGATATCTATATAGAAGTGAACATAGGATAAAGACCTTATTTGTACAATAGCCATAAACAATGGAACAATTAGTTATCCCTCCCTCAAACCGTTGATCGTCATGAACATTGCACCAATAAGTCATGAATAGTGCAATGGATAGTCAAAATTATTTTCTCTTCCAAATTGGATGAAGAATCAGCATTCACAACCAACAATCTCTACCAAAGTAGGCCATAATTTAAAGCTTTGGTGGCTTGTTGCTCCAATGTAATTCTTGAGGAGGTTTTAAAGGCGATCAAGATTTTTTTACTTTTACTTTCTTCCCAGCAGTCACAACAGTACACATGTCATTTGTATTTGAAAATGTGACAGCGAGCACTTGCCTCATTGCCATGTATCTACTTCCACAGTTTATATATTCACGATTCTATTAATCTCTATTTTTGCTTCTCTGGTCTTCATTTTTTTTCCTTTCTTTTTTGAAGATGGTAGTATTGTAATACCCGTCTATACATATGTAGCTTTATTAACTGTTATTAACTTCTTTAAAAAAAACTCATCATTCATCCTTGAGTTATCTATTTACTGGATAGCATAAGTTAGCACAGGAGGAAGTCTAAAGTCTGGAACTCATATGAAGTTTGAGTTTTAACTCTTTTATTAGTAGAGAGCAACTTTTATGCTGTGTTTATTGTGTCAAGGATTCCTAACTGAATTTTTCTTACAGGCTATTGGGTTCGTTTTGAATGATTTTGAAGAGATGCCATGGGCTGTTAGTACTACCGTTAATGTATCTGAAAAGTCTGCTGGGAGTAAATTATCTGTAGGAATATGATTTAGTGTTAACAGGTTTTTCTAATGCTGCTTAATTAGTTTTCAGAAAAACCTGTGTGCTGTAGGATGGTCTGTCTCTAGGAGGATTTGAGGTTCCAAGTTCTGTTCGTGATGTACTTCCTAGATTAATTGGCTGCTAGAGTGTTTTTAAGTCAAAGAAGCTTAGAGAAAAAATTTACATATTATTTCTTGCGCTGGAATTTTGTCAGTCCTCTTTGCATTTTTTCATTCTTAACTTATTATCTTTATGTCGGTTCTCTCTAATGATCAGCTACAGATCTTTACCTTTTGAGTTTCATACTAATGAAAATTTTGAAGTATATCATTCTTGTGGATAGAAATCGGTATGTGAGGACTGAAAGTTTCTCAATATCATAACAATGTCACTAAGACCAAAGTGCTTGTGAAACTGTTAGGTGCTACGGGCCTTTTACTCCTAGAAAGCCGCAGCTTTGGTCTGTTAAAGCTTTTATCAGCAGTGGATCTGTAGCTTCCAGTGATGCGAGGGGAAATCAGGTGATGTTAAGGAGTTCACCTTATATAGAACCTTCTCATAATTCTGAAGGGCAAGGTGAAACCATGAAAGAAGAAGGGATGATGACAGGTTTGGACAATCAGACAATGATCCGTGTCTGTGACAAGTTGATTGAGGTTTTCTGGTGATATGCCTTCCCCAGCAGAATGGAGAAAGTTGCTAGGTTTCAGTAAAGAATGGAATGAAATAGGGCCCCATCTATGAGCGCTGTCATGACCGAGCAGAGAGTGAAAATGGACCCCATAAGAAACAGCAGTTATTTAGGCTTGGAAGGAAGCTGAAAGAGGTGAATGAGATTTCTTCAATAATAGTGCCTGCGTATCTTTTTCTCTAATGTCTCCATGGTTTACTATTTGGAAGATAGTTAATGTAACCTCTCCCTCTATCCTATGTCTGTGATACAAAGGTCTGTGGTGATTCTATCTGTATGATCTGCCGTTTTAAATGAAGTTGTGTGATTTGATGAGATGTTACCAATTACGGTTTCTTGATCTTTTTATTTTCCGAATGCATGTTATTTGTATTTTTTTAATTTGCCGAGAACTTTATCCAGATTGATGAAGATATCCAAAGGCAGAATGAACTATATGAGATGATCAAAGGAGTGCATTCGGAGATTGAGATGATGGAGATTGTTCGCAAGCGTCGCAAATATTTCACAAAAGAGTTCTTCACACATCTTCATACCATCGCTGAGTCATACTGTGACGATTCCGTTGAACAAAAAAGTAAGAATATACTTATAAGATATTTAAAAGTCTCTCTTAGGGTTTTCCTCTATGAAGCTGATGGTTTGCATTTATAAAGATTCTTTTGTGATATGGTGCGGATGATGGATGGATAAGTTTTTGCCCATCAAATCTAGAATCTTGCAATAGAAATGCATACTTGCTTCTCAATGTTTTGAATCTTCTGATCGTTATTAATATTGCAAAACAAGGAGCTCTGGAGATTACATATTGGTTTCTTCAGAGTCCATAAGTTTGGTTGTTTTTCATATCTCTCCTTACTTTATGAATCCAGAAATCTAAGAGATGTAATGTTGAATTTATGTTGTTGGCCCTTACACGTGATTTTTCTTTCTTTAAGTTGTTGAGGGCTTTTATTTGAATGGTATCTCCATTGGGCTGATCAGTACATTGGTATCTGTGTTCTTTGCTATATGGGAGTGGCAGTGAGATTTGTAGGATATCACAAATTCTTTCCTTTATGTTGATTTCTAGATGTGGTAAATCTTCAGCACACTTGTATGGCGGTGGTGCAAATGCATGATGATGCATCTGAAAGCATGGAGGCATTAACCGTGGCTGAGATGAAGATCCAAGATATCCTCAACTCTCCAACCGTTTATACTGCTTGCAGGAAAATCGACAGCTGGCTGAGAAGAATCAGCTTGACTCTGCAACGATGCTTCTAATGACAAAAGCATGGTCTACTGGCAAGGAAAACAAACGTGTCAAAGGATGAGGGTGAGTGGAGTCCACTCCTTATTGGAGTTACAGTCTTTTCTATGCAGGGATCTTCTTACTGTTAAGTTGCAACTTTTTTACCGCATGATATTCAATAGTACAGGATTTTCATGGTGCTTTACTGTTACTTTGCTACTCATTGATTCTTGAGAGTTTGTTCTTCTGCACCAGGTGAAAGATATCATGTATCACATGTACAAGACTGCAGTGGGCAGTGTCCAGAGGGACCTGCCGAAGGGAAATAAGGATTGTAAATTACGTTGTCCAGTTAGAGGATCCTGAGGAGAGGCTATCTGCCTTTAAAAGCGCATTACCCCTGGACCAGAGTTGAAGGAGAGTCATGTAGATAGATTATACGTATGCCATCTGAGCCCAGTTTGACATTTGAAAGCACTATACTCTGTTTCCTTTAATTCTACATGTCTTTAGGTTTACTTCTCATTCTTTGAAATGATTCATACTCCAGTGCTATTTTCTGTCATGTATAGATTTAATGAAAAAAGGATTTTGGTGTGAAATTTTGTTCACAGAACTCCGGAGAAGCTGCACTCTTGTATCAAATCAATGGTGGATGCGTACAATTTTAGCGAGAAAGGAGCTCTACCGCGCCAAGCAAGAGACTTGATGAATCCAAAATGGATTGCCAAACTGGGAGTGCTGCAGAAGATTATTCAGGATAACTTCTTGTGAACTATGGTACCATCCTCTGTCTCTCTTTTCTGTGACGCAACCAACGTTACCCATACTGCGTCTATGCCTCAAAATCGCATCTTTCCATTTGGGGAACATGGTTTGTTGCAAGGTTGTTGATATTGGAGTAACCGAAGTGTAGGGGATGAATTCACACAGCCATGGTGCTCGATAAATTTTGGTATCTAGGTTTTACTTTAAAGGCGTCAACTTTCATTCTCCTCTTACAATTTCCAAGTTACTGTACATGTCATTCTTTCCCACTCACCAAGTCTGATGCCATCAATCCGTTTTTTTTTGGAGGTTAAGTTTAACGGCTCTGCCCGCCTGAGCCTCTAGAGAGCTCTTTTACAGCCATTTGGTAGGGGGTCCAGTATTGGTTTTGTGTAGGTCCTCAAATTCAATCATCCGCTAATAACATAAGGCAATATACAAAATAGTTGTAACTAAACGGCTGCAAAAAAAAAAAAAATCAAATACATATTCGTAATGCCAACAAGATTGAACACAGTATTATGAAGATTGATTTCTCACCCCCAATAGAAGAAAGCCATACTTGTGCATCAATTGGCACGCAAAAGTAGATTATGAAGAGAAACGCTATTTTACCTAGCGTTCATCGTGAGGAGTGCAAATAAATAAGACATTAAAAAATCTCCTCCATTGTTTATGAGAACGGAGCCTAAGTCGGGACATGGCATTCAACATATGGAGCACTGAACTCTCTATTCCGGAATATGACGGCTTCCCCCATCAGAAGATGTCATGAAGTTCTATTCCTGTGTACAACCGATCACCAGACAGATCCTATTCCTATCTACTAGCACTTTCCAGAATATTGGAATCTCTTGTCGTGCATCGAACAACAAAAGAGCCAAGAGAAAGCGGCTACAGATATAAACTAACTGGCAGCAGGGCAGAATTTCGGGTTATGCTTCCATTCTATTATGACTAGCGTCTACATTGTTAGGAGGCTCGGTTCGCAGGCTGCAATGATAACACAGCTGGAGCTGCTTTATCACTCTCCCTCTGATTGACCAGTAGTGACTCAACACATATATTTTTATACTATATGGTTAAGATTTTAATCAATTTATAACTGACACATGGCTATGAATGACATTAATATTTGAGAGGCACAAGCGAATGCCCCCTAAGTTTGATTGGGACCTTAATAGAGTTCAAAGGTAGATACATCAATATTCATCGTTAATCTTAAGAGTTTGATGTAAATTATCAATCAATGCAAAATTGAGAAGTGTTCTATAAAGCAGATAAAGTTTAATTGCATTTATTTATCTCCCTATAAAATGGAGCATTAATATTAAGAAGAGCTTGCATCAAAACTTAATGTAGTCACAACACGCTATTTAACAACAACAATTCAAGAACTCTCCGATTACCCAGCCTGGAAGAGTCGTCAGAGATGCAAGGAGGTGCGCCGTGAAGGACGGTGGTGGGGAAAGAGTTTGCTCTCCGATTACCCAGCCTGGAAGAGTCGTCAGAGATGCAAGGGAGGTGCGCCGTGAAGGACGGTGGTGGGGGAAAGGAGTTACTCTCCGATTACCCCCTGGAAGGTAGTAAGAGAGGTCAATGAAGGTCCCTAGGACAAGATTTCTAAGCTTTATAGTAGATGTCTGTGTAAGTAGACTAGAATAGTTATGTAAGAGTTGAGTTGATGTATCCTTAAGCGGGAAAGACATTCATGCCTCAGTACTGCTATGTAAGCTGGACAACCAGCCAATTATCAAAAAAAAACAACAACAATTCAAGAAGTATTTTTTAGTTAAATATATAAAACACAGAAATAGGACACTTTACTCCCCTTGCGCAACATATTGATATTACAATTCCTTAACCACGCTCATTTGGGTGTCTTCGTGGGATCCTTCGTATTAAAACATGGTTCCAATCCAATTAAAGATGCATACAATGGATATGCTCCTAAACAACCCGATCGATTTTAAGCAATTAGCAGCTGGCGTTATGTTTACTGTTTTGCAGACATATAAAGGATATTGTTAAAAACAATAAAAATATCACGCATATTTAAAATCACTCTTATTTATAATATAAATAGTTAAAAGTACGTTTACACATGTCTGCATGTGACCAAGCATAAACATATGTAACAATCTAACAATTCCCCCCCTGTATATATCTTCTTTTATCGGAAAAACCAGTGGGGAATTCGCTTAAACTTTATATCAGTCCGTCTAATTTTTGTTTGAATATATTAATCTTACGTACTCTATTGCTCTATTGTGTTGTAATCACTTTAAAGTTGAATGCTGACCCGGCACTTTGAGGTTGCGACAGACAGCCAGCCACTAGCTGTTGCCATAAAACAATAGCGCACTTGAATGAAACTGATAAGAAGTGAAAAGAAAAATCAAACAGCAAAAGTAAAGCTTTTTTTTTTTTTTTTTTGAAAAGCAAAAGTAAAGCTTCCATATTTCACTATATTACAATAAGTAACAGAGTGTGCTAATATAATTGGCGCCTTTTTGTCTCAAATTATTTTTGTTCTTTTTTTTGAAATATATTTTTTTTGAAATACAAATTATTTTTTGTTCTTGGCTTTACATCACACTGAAAAACAGTGTTGGCTCAATTGTAAAGGAATTCCAATATCATTATCATTTTAAAACGCTTACACAACTTTTGACTACTTTTGACTATCACTTTCTATACGGAAAACAGGAAACCATGAAGTGATGCTCACTTTGGCTGGCGCGCAATGCAGCTGTCATGTTTTCTTCCTTCGTAATAATGCTAGGGGTTCATTAAGTAGCAAACCTAATTTTTGTGACCTTATTGAAATTTTAGGGCTAGCTAGTTTACAATTTTACTATTTTTTTATGAAAGAAACATTGTTAGCGATAATTAGTTAATGTTATCATGCCGGCCGATGACGACTGATGGCGAAATACAAGGCGCTCTACTAATTTGCCGGCTTTGAGATCAATTATATTATATATAGAGGTTAATCTAGTGTTAACCTAGCTTCATTTCTTAAGGGTAAGTCTTCATAACATATTATATGTTGTATCGTGCTCACTTGTTGCTACCAGATGAAGAAACGCGCAGCCTGCAGCTGTAGGTCAAGTTACAATCCCTTTCCTTTGTGTGAGCTTATAGTTGATTTGAGACGAACAAATTAATAGAGTTAGATGATCAATTTCATCACACAAATCCAATGAAGACTAGATTTGATCAAGATATGCATTTGTACATACCAATCAAAACAACGTTTGTACATATTAAAAGATACACTTAATGGAACATCTTCATCTTCACTACAAGATTTGAGCGGGTAGTCTTGACATTCGATTGTCACTAAGAATATTTTTTGATCCGTCTTCAACTTCGAGAGCAAGATGCAGCAGTTCCAGTGATTCGTCTCTGTAAAGGTGCAAACACAAGATGAGAATGAAAAGAGACAAATTGATGTGCCAAAGTTTGCAACCTTAATCGATTCTTGACATTTGGAGGAAGAAAAATACTAGTACAAAAATGGTCTATTTCTACGCCCCTATTTTCTACGATTGTTACAACCGCAGAAATAGGGTGCTTTCTGAAAATGGTTAGGTACCTATTTCGGCGGTTCTTACGTAAGAACCGCCGAAATAGGTCTTTTTTATTTTTTAAAAATATTACGGACCTATTTCGGCGGTTTTTTACTTAAAAACCATCGAATTAAGTCTGTTTTATTTTTATTTTTAAATATGGACTACCTATTTCGACGGTTGCAACATAAAAACCGCCGAAATAGGTCCTTTTTTTTAAAAAGAATATCGATGACCTTCGGCGGTTTCTAAGTAGAAATCGCCGAAATAGGTCTTTTATTACCACCTCTTCGGCCAATCCGTCGCATTTCACCCGAAGCTTCTTTCCCCTCCTTCGAACTGCTGCTGCTGTGCGACTGAAGAAGCGACGTCCAGAGAGCTCGCCGTCCGCCGTCCGCCGTCCGCCATCCGCCTTCCGCCGTCCGCCGTCTGCCGTCCTCGCCGCCGCCTTCCATCGCCTGGTAACAGCAACAGCAGCAGCAGAAGTCGAACTGAAGGAGACAGAAGAAGGTAAGTTCGATTTTGACCTAAATTTATGGATTTATTGTGATTGTTGCTGAAATAGTGGTTGAATGTGAATGTGGATGATTGAATTAGTGGAGTGTGTGAAATTTGTGTATATATGTAGTATTATAGAAGTGAAATTATATGTGCACACAAGGTGCTCGACAAAATGTTTGAGTGAAAAATTATGGTTTTTTTGCTCATTTTGTGTTGTTGTGCCTTTGTTTTTGACTTTTACTTTTCATTACTTTTCTTTTATTCTTGTTTTATTTCTACTTTGTATAATTATACATCAAATTTGATTAGTGAGGATTACGCTTGCTTTCGTTTTAGACTTTTAGTATTTATTCGGATTGTTTTGCTTTTCGTTTTTGATTTTGCGTTTTGCTTTGTTTATTTTATTTATTTTGTCATTAGTTGAATTGGTTTAGAATTAGGTTTACATAATTCTTTTTTTTAGGTTTCAAATTTAATTCTGTAGGTTTAATAGTATTTAGTTCGTTTATCTTTTCTCTTAGTTCAATTAGGATATATTTACATGCTAAGTTTTAATTTGCTTTCTTTTTAAAATTTTGTTACGTGTTTTTTTTTCATTACTTTTTTTATTCTTGTTTTATTTTTACTTTGTTTAATTATACGTCAAATTTGATTAGTTAGGATTACGCTTGCTTTCGTTTTAGACTTTTAGTATTTATTCGGATTGTTATGCTTTTCGTTTTTGATTTTGAGGTTTGCTTTGTTTATTTATTTATTTTGTCATTACTTGAATTGGTTTCGTATTAGGTTACATAATTCTTTTTTTAGCTTTCAAATTTAATTATGTAGGTTTAATAGTATGTAGTTCATTTATCTTTTCTCTTAGTTCAATTAGGATATATTTACTGGCTAAGTTTTAATTTTATTTTTTTCAATTTTATTTGCGTTTTTATTTTATCTCGAGTCGATTAATTTTATAGTTTTATTTTTGAGTTTTATTTGTGTTTTTTTGCTCATTTTGCGTGGTTATGCCTTTGTAGGGGAAATCACTAAATGGGCTCATCGGATTGAAGTCGTACGAGGCTGAATACACTTCATTTGTGAACCCGTAATATACTCAACTTACATCTTCATCTTTTTAGCTTATTATATATAATTTTGCAATCCTAATTACGAACAATTAACATACATAACTAATGAGTTTCTATTCTATCTATAGAGAAGTGCTTAAGAAACTCACCATTCATTGCACGGTAGATTGAAAGCGGAGTGGAAGAACCGGTAATATAATCTAACTTATCTTTTCTCTTTTTATACTTTGTATTTGATTTCCACAAATTATTAAAATTTGGTTTGATGAATAAATTTGGTATTAGTTTGATTTGTGATGGAAATTGTGTTGTTGAATGATTGGTGAATGCTTAATAATAAGCATGGGATAGGTAAAATTATGCAAAGGTCATGCTGATTTTTTTTTAACAAAATCTCTTCGTAATTAATATTGTCTGATGTATGTGTATATGTATAACAATATCTAAATTTTTTCTTTATCAGGTCTCACCACATTTAAGTTCGGCAACCACCTCTCTTGTTTTCCACCTTCTTCCATCACCGTTGCAGTTTCCTCTTCTGTGTACAAGTAAGCAACTAGACTTTGCTTTTTATTTGATAATTGCGATTATGTATTCAGATAATATGGGTGCTAGTATATAATTTAGGTTGAAACCTTAGAGTTAGGCTAGCTAGCTTATTTAATACGCATCCAGTCACGCTTCATTAGAGTATAGATACATAGAAACATATACAATCCATGGTATAAACATTTTCATTTTGAGTATACGGTATTAATCGTACCGTTTTGTGTTTCAAATATAGTATGGAGCGTGACTGGATGTACGGTGATCGAGGGGATCACTATGATAAGATGTTGAAAGAGTTTTGCAAAGCGGTAGTGCAGCACAAGGACATGACAAAGGCGAAGAAATACCTTGTCCTTGTGTTGACTGCAGTGTCATAAGGAATTTTCAAACATTGGGGAAATTGAATTCCATATGAAGACTCGCGGTTTCATGCCACACTATAGGAGATGGATTTTTCATGGAGAAAGTGTTGAACATAATGTCGGGTCCTCGTACATTAATGATAGGAAGAGGATGAGAACCGACCACACATTTGATTATGTCGAGTCGGAACTCCCAAGTGCTTCCGGAGTCAATGACAGTGAGCCGACTTATCATGATGAGCAAATAAACGAGATGCTTGATAACGTTGAGGATAATTTTGTTGACCGGTCGGATGAGTATCAAAGGTTGTTGGACGCATCCAAGACGACATTGTATCCTACGTGCACTAAGTACACGTAATTGACGGCTATATTGAATTTGTTCAACCTGAAGGGAAGATATGGATTGAGTGACAAAAGTTTCACGACATTCCTCGAGATGATTCATGATATGCTACCGGATGAGAACGGTCTCCCTACCACCACCTATGAGGCAAAGAAATGGGTGTGTCCAATGGGAGTAGAGTACAAAAAAAATTCACACATGAGCATGTGAGAGCGACAGGTGGGGACAAAATAAATAACGAAGCCGGCGTCACTCAGATGCATCGTGCAGAGGAAGATAATATTATCCCACTGCAACCGCCGGTCAGATCTAGAATTGGTCAATGCCCGATAAAAAAGCAAGATAACCCATCAAAGGGGGTGACTCACGATCCACTCACGCAGGGGAATATTGAAATATCAGTGAGCGCACAGTCCCCAAATCAAACAGCGGAAGAGGTGAAAGTTGCTGAAAAGGAAGGCAGCGACAGGGACAATAATATAATATTAGAGGAGGGAAATGTCGACAACAATATAATAATAGAGGAGGGATTAAATCTTCTCAGGCGCGTCAAGACCAAGATGAGCAGGAAGAGGAAGTGCTGTTAATTCCTGAGGACTTTTTCAAAGAGGCGCCGGATAAGGCCCTGTCTCCCACTAGCCACTCGCATAATATAATATCCGGACTGAAAGTTCAGAGGCGCCTTACCAATTGACAGTAGTGGAAGAGACACCAAATAAAAGACAGGGTGAAGTTTTAAATTCTAAGTTACCAGATAACAGTATTGGGCTAGCTGTTGATCTATTTCACGATACGCCCCCTCCATCTTTATCAAACAAGGAACCAGCAAGGGATGAAAGGGGGAGAATCATTAACGCAGAAAGAGAGGCAGAAGAATGCCTTGATCTACTACTGCAACTAGGATGTCATGTTCCTAATCCCAGTCTCACCAAGTCCAACCTTCTCAGTAAAATTCAAGCTCAAATGAGCAATCAAGGAGCAATTAAGATTGGATTCCTGTCAACGGCAAAGACCCTAAAATTTCAGGAGGGTCAATATTCATCTATGTTTTTAATTCTGAAATTCGGTGACTGAGATCTGTTAGGAGTGGCTTGATACCCCCCCCCCTTGGTCACAAAGCTAGGTGAACTGGGTGGCTAATTCGATGTTATGGAGTTGCTTTCATTTGGATGCATCGGAACGTAGTGGTTCGTACTGAAATTCAAAATGCGACCCGTCTTGGTCTACGCGTATAGTTGGGAGTCTGGAGATGGAGGACGGTTGGTGGAAGGACTTGCCGTTTTTCAGGTGGAACAAGGAGTGATTAACATGTTAGGTAGATGATTGTTTTTGATCCATAGCTTATGCTATTCGATGGTGTTGGTACCCATTCCTAGCTTGTGTGTTTAGGCTTGTACTAAGGACATGGTGGGTACTCTTTTTCCTTCTCAAGTTTTTTCCCATTGGGTTTTATTTGAGGAGGTTTTAATGAGGCCCGAAATACCGGTCCGACATTCTTTATTAATCAAATGGCGAAAGCCTAAATTATCAAAAAAAAAAACTGTGTGTTGTACAGGGGTGAATACGAACATTTGGACAATACCCGAAATGTTCGTTGTCCCGGTATAAGCATAAAGATGGAGAAGATCCATTTGATCCCGAATTTGATTACATAGATCCATATGATCATCATGAATATCCATATCATTCAGAATCTCCATCTGAATCAGTATATCTGTCTGATTCTGAAGTCGTGGTAGTCGGTTTAGACGTCGAGTGGAGACCAAACAGACGGAGCACAGACGATCATCCTGTGGCTACTCTACAGCTCTGTGTCAACGACCGTTGTCTAATAATCCAACTTTGTTATCTCGATTTCATTCCGAGTTCACTGAGAAGGTTTCTCTTGAACCCTGGCTACGTATTTGTTGGCGTAGGTGTTGACTGTGATGTCGATAAGCTGTCGAATGATTACGGTCTAGAGTGTTCAAGGACTTGCGATGTTAGGGATATTGCTGTGCATGAGTATCCTACTATGTTCTCATCTAATCAACCTGGATTGAAGGAGCTTGCTTACGATTGGTTGGTATAGAGCTAGAGAAACCGCGACGTGTGACTATGAGTAACTGGGAGAGAGCGGACTTGACATGTGCTCAAGTTGAATATGCTTGCCTTGATGCTTATGCTTCTTGTAGAGTCGGAGAAATATTGCAGTATTTACAAGTACTACAATCGTGATGATTTGCTTCTGCAAAATATAATCTAGCTAGTTTGAGGTGCTGTCGTTTCTAAACTTGTTTTTGGTTAGTGGTTTTGGTCAGTAGTATATATTTTCGTTTTCCGTCTACTTTCTTTGCCGAATAGAATCAAAAGGCCGGATATCGATCTACCTATGTTTGAAATGTTTTGATCAAAATCATGTTCGATCTCTATTCCTTCCGAGTAAATCTTTAATTGCTGTCATCCTGAGGTGCCGTGGGTGCTTGTCGTGTTTCATTCTTAGCGCGCGTTTTGTATACATGCAAGTACTGAGAGAGATCAGATTTGAATCACCCTCTTTGACCTTTTGAGGTGATTCCATTAGGTGTGGGTCTCCTATTTCTCTCACCTGAGTGATCATTCAAAAGTGTGGGTCTCCTTTTTGTGAAAATGTTGATATCGTAATTGGGGCAAATGAGGGGACAAGTAACTCTTACCCGTTAATTATTCCATGAGGGTATTTAATGAAATGCTCTATAATAATGTTTAGCAAAAACGTGGTTTAGCACATCTCACGGTAGTTTTAATGTTGTAACTGTGGGTATAGAAAAAATTGCGAAATAGCAACGGATATTTATAAAGGAAAAAAAATGAGACGTCCACATGCTCACATTTCTGCTTCTTTCCCAAAGTACAACACCCAAATGATTCTTCTAAATAAATCACGGGCCACGCCGGCTGGCCTAGAATGGGCAAAGAAGAGCACATGGGTTTGGAAAGTCACAAAAGTAGGTTTCCAAATAGGGCCGTCCAAAAAATTCCGAAATCGTGGTATCCGACCGAAACCGAAGTGAACCGTACATGTTTTCAGGTTAACCGTACCTGTTCTTGCGGTATGGTTAACCGAACCGTGTAAATTGGCCGGTTTCAGTTTCGGTAACGGTATTGAATTTTCCAGAACGGTTAACCGCTTGGTTAACCACGGTTAACCGATTATATAAATAATTAAAATCTTCAAATATTAATGTTCACCTTATATAATAATTAATGTTAGCTATTGAGGGAATATGCACAATATTATATTTTTTGTCACATGTGTTTGATTTGTCACTCATGATTTCGGTAAATGATCAATGTACTATAATATTAATGGTATGGGTCTTATAAAAATATACGGCTATCAGGTTAACCGATAAAACCGAACCGAACTAAAGGTTAACTGGTGTAAACGGAATGGTAATGGAATCGGATTTTAGAAAACCGAATTAAACGGTTAACCGAATCCGGTTAACCGATCTAAATGGAATGGTAATGGAATTGAATTTTAGAAAACCGAAGACCCGGTTAACCGAAAGCGGTTAACCGAATAAGGCGGTTAACCTACCATGGGCAGCCCTATTTCCAAAACCGAATAAGGTATAAGGGCCTATTAATTTTTTTAAAGAAGCAGTTTGTATATTATTATTTTAGAATAATAAAGTGGCTTTTTACATTTTAGACTTTATTTTGTGTATAAATAGATGTTATTAAAAAATTCTTATGGACAATAACTAATATATTAATATAACAATTCTATTGTAATTGTATTTAATCACATTAATCAATATTACTAAGAATAATGACATAGTTAATGTCATATTAAAGAGTACCATTGTTAACCTGGTGGAGACTTAGCAATTCCGTTTTTTTTTTAAATAGAGACTTAGCCAATCCAATTCAAAAAATTATCATAAGAAAACCCACTCAAATAAAAACAGTCAAAATGGATTTCTAACTGAAAAAACCTCTACTATCACTATATTTTCACTTAATCTTTTACTAGTATAGTATCTTGTTATTCTTCAGCCTCAACCCTTTCTCGCACAACGCCACTAACTATATATCATACGTGTTCACGTCCGTTTCGTTGGAGAGCGGCCCCACAGAAGGGACCATGCCCATGTGTATGTAGTTTGAGCATATGCTCAACCTATTTTCAGCCTTTAGATTAGAATTTAGTTTTTAAAACATTAATCCTAACCGTAAATAATTTTACTTATTTAATAATTAATTTTTAAAAATTGAAAAACAAACAAAAAAATACAGAAGGGTATAATAGACAATTTTTTCCACTAATAACTACCATCTCATTGACAGTTTCTACGCTACACCCACTTTCCTCTTTCTTTTCTACAAAAAAACTTCCTCCTACACTACGGTTTCAGTTAAAATATATTGATGATTTTTTTTTTTTCTCTAGAAACTAGATCATGCTACACGTTTAATATTTCCTCTTTATTTCTAAATTACAAATGAACTTTGACATCTATTTAGATTTTTATAATTCCTCATATTAAGTGAAAAAGTAGATATTTAAGTAATAATAGATTTTTCAAAATGTAGGTGTAGTTATGTTGGATAAAATAGTAGAATTTAAATTTAATCTTTATTTAGGTGATAGTGTAGATTTTTAAGTAAATTGATAGATTTTCGGGATTGTAGGTGTAGATTTGTTTGACAGAAGTGTAGATTTTCATTTTAAAAACAATTGATAAAAAATAGTGGATTTTATTTTTTTATGCTCTTATATTTATTTTCAAGGAGTCTTATCAACAGAATTTCTAGTTTGTTATTTTTATAAAAAAAAATTTACTTAAACCTTGGTATTTGTTTATTATTTTATTTTTTAATTCATTACTTCACTAAAAATATATTGTTAGGGAATATTTATTATAATTGATGATTTATTTTTTTCTCTAAAAACTAGATTGTGTAATATTTCTTCTTTATTTCTAAAATGTATACATTTGAATCAAAATGTACACATTCATGATGAAAATGTACACAATCATGTTGAAAAAGTACACAAATGATAATATTGTATATACATTTGAAACAAAATGTACACATTCATGATGAAAATATACACATTCATGATGAAATGTACACAATCATGTTGAAAAAGTACACAAATGATAATATTGTATATACATTTGAAACAAAATGTACACATTCATGATGAAATATACACATTCATGATGAAAATGCACACACTCATGTTGAAAAAGTACACATTGATAATATAGTATATACATTTGAATCAAAATGTACACATTCATGACAAAAATGTACACTTATGTTGAGCGTAGATATATAAATAAAATGATAAATATTTTAAAATATAGTTGTATATTTGTTTGATGATAGTGTAGATTTTAAATTTTGACAATACAATTTATAAAAAATAACAAATGAGTTTTGTTTTTTAAATATTGAATGACCATGAAGGAGTATCATGCTCAAAATGATTTTCGGCACCTTCTCCTCGTTGGAGCGACCCCCGCTTCGAGAACATCTCGCATTAATTTTACCACTTTAAAAGCAAAGCAAGTAACCTAATCCAGAAACTGAAAATCAAAATCGTTCCACAATCCTCTCAAACCGTCTGCCCCGTTTCCTCTGCTTTCCTCACTCGATCACTAAAAATGGCAACAAGCTACTACTCCATCTCCTGCGACGACGGAACAACTATCGAAACAACAGTAACCTCAAGGGCGTCCGTAGTAGGCCAATGGTTAGCCATGATCAACTCCATGTACGATTCCACAGATCAGGATCCAGTCGTTGTCGGTTTAGACGTTGAGTGGAAAGCAATAGGAGGGAGCACTCTTGCAGCTACACTGCAGCTCTGTGTCAACGACCGTTGTCTTATCATCCAACTCTACTACCTCGACCTGATTCCGAGATCACTGAGAAGGTTCCTCACCAACTCTGCCTTCGTATTTGTTGGTGTAGGGGTGGAAGATGACACGAATAGGCTGTCGAGGGTCACGGTCTGGAATGCAAATGGACTTGCGATGTTAGGGATGTTGCTGTGGGGGAGTGCCCTACTATTTTCTCATCTTATCTGCCTGGATTGAAGGATATTGTTCGGGAAATAGCTGGTATACATCTGAAGAAACCGAAGCATGTGACAATGAGTAACTGGGAGAGTATCTACTTGACATATGACCAGGTTGAATATGCTTGCCTTGATGCTTATGCTTCGTGTAGAGTCGGAGAAGTATTGCAGGGTTGGGGAGCACTGTGACTGTGGTGCTAGCTTCTTTTGTTTCTGCGAATGTTAATCTAGCTATAGTTGGATCATCACTTCTCAACATTTTTATGGTTAGTGTACGTATGATGGTGTTTAATTTGGATGTTTCCGTTTTCCATATACTATGTTTGATAAGTTCTTTTTTTCTTTCTGAAGAGGATAAGCTTTGTTAAATATGGTCGATCTCTATCAATCTCGTATTAAACTTTGATTTATGTCGTTTAAGAATTGCTACCATGGCTGGTTGTCGTGTTATTAGGAAGGATTAACAACATCAATCGTTTGTGTTCCATTTTTGCGTTTTTCAGGATTTTAGCGTAATTTTGCTTTCTCATTCCTCATTTTTAAGAAACCATAGCAAAAGAGTCTGTTAACTGATTGAGATTGAATCTGACTTACAAAACTTGGAAGTATTTCCCACAAATCAATTGAGACTAGCATCTTTAAAATTATCAATGAAGAGGTGGACTTAATATTCGATGTCAAAATGACCGTAGTGGGGAATGGTGAATTTTGGTGAGATGAGTATTATGAAAATTGATTTCTCACCCCCAATAGAAGAAAGCCATGCTTGTGCACCAATTGGCACGCTAAGTCGCTGAACTCTCTATTCTGGAAAATGACGGCTTCCCCCCACAGAAGAGAGTATTCCTGTGCTCAATCGATCAACAGACAGATCCTATCTGCTAGCACTTTCCAGAATATTGGAATCTCTGGTCGTGCATAGAACAACAAAAGAGCACCGAGAGAAAAGCGGCTACAGATATAAAACTAACTGGCAGCAGGGAAGAATTTCGGGTTATGCTTTCATTCTACTATATGACTAGCGTCTACATATGTTAGGAGGCTCAATGGCTCTCTCTAATCTCTCCCTCCTCTCTCCTCCCTCAACCTCTTCGCCCCTCACCGGAAACCCCTCGAAACCATGCCTCTAAACCGTCAGCCAACTAATCCACCACTTCGCCGCCTTCTACCACCACAAAATACTCCTTACCTCAGTCCATCGCCTTATACCAACCAAAATACTCCTTACCTCAGTCCAAAAACCTGCTCACACGTACAAAAACTCTACAACTCTACCTACTGTTTCCTTGAATCCCGATCTTCCCCAGCAAAGATTAAGTTTCTTTCATCCTCTGCATATCGATCAGGGAGGTCAAAAAGCAGAAACCCCACTCACGGCAAACACAGATCATGATTCCACCATCGAAATAAAATAATTGTAGGCCATATTATTATTATGCAGCGCACTAAGCTTCTTTCCCCACCCAACCCACACCACACCCCACAAAACCCAGAATTTCTTTGATGTTCCATCTTTATTACATGTGATTACATCCAAAATAGCCCCACGTCAAAAACTCACGTTCCAAGCTATCCCTATTACGGCTACATGAGGAGAGACTACCCATCGAAAAGGAGGAGTAGTAGATATTCAAAATATAAAAATAATCTCAATCCAGGAAGAGGGACCAGATGGAAGGAACGACGCAGAGGTGAGAGAAAATCGAAGACAGAAAAAATAACGGCAGAACCAGAGAAACTACAGACAGAAGAAAGGAAGAAAGAGCAGCTTGGTCTTCACGTTGGCAAAGGAGACAGAGTTCGAAATACCCGGTGACAATATTTATTGACAACGTGAATAAAGAAGTTTCGAACTATCAGCTGGGGCGTATAGTCCGAAGGTTTGCAAATTGGAGGAGGCTGTTCATAAGCAGAAAAGCAAGAAGAGCAAATCGTCACGCCTGCGCATTCGTGGATGTAGAAGACGTTGGTGATGCGAAGCGAGTGATAGAAGGAATAAGAGGTTGGAATATAAATGGTAGCAAGCTTTGGGCGAGAATGGAATTGCAGGGAAGCAAGGAGAAGAAGCAAAGAAACAACTTGGGCAATAGATCAGATCAAAGGAATAGAAAGAAAGAGTCATCATCACCAAAGCACTCCACGCATGGGCAGAACTGGGTACGAAAATGGAAAAGTCATGGGCACGCCACAACCAGATTGTCGATTGATGTTAAGTCAGACAAAGCCATGAAATCGTGCCTAACCAAATGTGCAGTGATCTCCATGCAAATTGAGAAGACGCCGAAGGAAGCCATGGAATTTGTGCAGAAACGATGGCCAGGTTTTGCTGGCACTATCACGAAATAAATTCCTTATTGTGTTCAACTCTGTTCAAGAAGTAGAGGAAGTGGTGAACCGGAGCCAAGAAACTGCGAGTAACCATGAAGAATTTGAGGTTCAACGTTGGTGTATAGAAGACCAAGTAGAGACACGCAGAACATGGGTGGTGATGCGAGGGATACCGCTACACGCGTGGAACAAAAACAATACGTACAATAGTACGAACTGTTGGAGAAGTTATCACAATTGAAGAAGATGAGAGCCAGTTTCTGGAAAATGCTGAGATTAGAGTACAGATTGAAACCTCCACCCTCCAGTTGATCAACATGAAAATTATGGTAAAAGTTGACAAACAACAATTTCCTGTTAGTATTGTGGAGGTTAATGATGGGTTCGATAAGCATGCAAAGACAGACCAGTCCCAAACCATAATACAAACAGTAAACATGATCGGTCAGCAGGAAGAAAGTCAACAAATCAGGGAAACCCCTGATGGTGACGGTGCTGGCGAAAAATTGAATGTTGAAGAGACAAATCTGGAAGACAGCTCAGCATACTCTAGAACTGGAAAGTCACAGACGCCCCAAGAAAATCATCCAGACGAAGAGGCAGGTATGATATTGTGGAACAGAGGGATGAATAATTTGGCCCACACAGGAACCGAGGCCTAGAAGACGAGAATAATGATGAGCAGCCAATAGAGACTTGTGATGTGAGTCTCGAGAAACCGACCGTTGGAGATAGCCAAAACATGAGTCTCACGGTGCAAATCCCTCAGCGCAAAAAGAGGAATTAATAAATGACTGCATATTACCCCATGTGGGAGAGAGAGCAGCACTCTCGATGGAAATTGTTGAAGAGACTCAGATAGCAGATCCCGAGGCGAGAAAAAGCAGTACGCGACAGTTATACAGCCACAACAGTGGGTCTCTCGGGCATGACGCGTGGTTGTTAAATAGACAGAGGGAAATATATAATATCCAGGATAGTGATGCAGTGTTAAGAGAAAAAAGCAACCAATCCCCTACAGCCAATCTGTGATACAATCCCAGAAATCCGGTGGAAACCCTTCACCGCAAGAACAACAAGAGGAACGGAATAAAAGAAGAATACCGAAGAAGAACTGGAAAAAGCTTTTTAATTGGAACCAAAAGCCACTCACGTGGAAGGCTTGACACGTGGAAGGCTTAAGAAAAAGTACCACTAATTACAATAATACAACTCACCGGGACAGCCGCAAACCTAAGCTATGACAGACTTAAATACTAACCCATAAAAACTATACCCAACGGTCACAAGGATTGAACTTAACTTAATAAAACTTAACAATACATAACTTAATATCTTAACAATCTGCTGCGAAGCACAAAAATAACTCCAGAAAGCAAGCAGGGGTTCAGACTCTTTGTCGATTTGTTACACAACACTTCACCTCCAAACCAACCCAGTACTACCACTGCTGCCAGAGATGAAAGGGGTAAAATAATCAACGCAGAAATTGAAGCAGAAAATTGTGTGGGACTGCTTACGCAACTAGGCTTCCAAGTTCCAAACCCGCCTTAACGAAAGCCAACCTCATTGAACAAATTCAACCGCACGTGAGTAATTGAGAGCAGACCGATGGTGACAATTGGGCTGCAAAACATAGAGGTATGAGATCAAGGGACAAACAAAGGAAGATGAGGGAAGAGGTACGTAACTTAAACATCACAATATTAGGTCTTGTGGAAACACAACATAGTGGAACAGCAACACAAAAAATTCCATGGTTCTGGGGGAAGAAAAAAAGTAGCCTATCATGGGAAGAAGTTCCAAGCCAAGGGAGGTCGGGAGGAATTGTAGTCATGTGGGACGAAGAAGAATTAGAGGTCCAGCGAGTAGAGAAGGGAGGGAGATGGCTAATGATCGAAACACAGGATATGTCAGAAGGGATAAAAAGTTCAATCACATTTGTGTATGCCCCGTGTGATCCTAGGGAGAGAAATGCCCTCTTTGAAGAATTACTCCAGGCCAAGAAGAATTGGATACCAGAAATTATGGTTGCAGGCGATTTTAATGAGGTACTGGCACCCGCAGAAAGACTGCCCGTGAATTCACCGAGAATTACCAGAGGTATGAGAGATTTTCAAGCTTGGATAAATAATATGCAACTGTTTGAAATTCAGCTAGTGGATGCGAAGTTTACGTGGAGAGGAGGAGGCTCCTTAAGCAAGATTGATAGAATGTTTGCCACGCATGAATGGCTGACTCAATATATGGAGGTGAGACTAAGGTCGAGTGAATGGTCTATATCAGATCATCGTCTCTTGTTGATGAACAGCGGGAAGATCAATTGGGGGCCAAAGCCGTTCAGAGCAATGGATGCATGGCTAGAACATCCGGGGTTTGAAAAGTTTGTAAAAGATGAGTGGAGCAGATTGACAAGAGGTTCTACGATGGAGAAACTCAAAAGATTAAAAGGAGCTTTGAAGAGGTGGAACAAGGAAGTGTTTGGGGAAATTCATCAACGGATTCTTAACCATAAGGAGCAGTTGAGAAAGGTGGAAAAGAAGATAGAAGATGGCGATAACTTGCCCCAGACAGAACATGAAAGAAACCTAGCCATGAAAAGATTAGCAACAGTTGAAAAACAAAAGGAGGTCCATTGGAGACAACTCTCAAGGGATAGGTGGATAAAAGATGCGGACAACAACACTAAATACTTTCATAGAAAAGCAACACTTAACCACCGGAAGAAGATGATAACTTGCCTAGTAATAGTTGATGGTGTCGTGGATCAACTAGGTGAAATTCGGGAGCACATTGTGAAGTTTATACTAAGTTGTATCAAGCGATCCCCCGTCAGAAATCAATCCCCCGTTTGGTATCTTTCCTTCATTATCGGTTGAGCAAGCAGCATTCCTTGAGGTGATACCCACTATGAAGGAAATCAGATAAACAGTAATGCAGTGCGATGGATCCAAGGCCCCGGATTTGATGGATATAACATGAAATTTGTGAAACGAATGTGGCACGTACTAGGTGGTGAGTTTTGTAGAGATGTGAGGAGATTCTTTGATACGTCAAATCTAGAAAGAGGAGCGAATATCACTTGGATAGCTCTAATCCCAAAGAAATCTGCAGCTTCTCAGATAGAAGACTACCGACCAATAAGCATGGTAGGCTGCATGTATAAGGTGATTGCAAAATTACTCAGCAACCGGCTTAGCCCTCTCCTACCCGAGCTCATTGGTGAGACGCAATCCGGGTTTGTGAAAGGTAGGAATATCCTTGAAGGCCCCCTTGTCGCCAACGAGGTAATCACATGGCTTAAGAAGAGTAAGAGAAAAGGGTTGTTATTGAAGATCGATCTGAGGAAAGCTTATGATTCCGTATCATGGGAATTCCTTGAAAAGATGATGAGGTGTATGGGATTCGGTGACAAATGGAGAAAGTGGATAATGGAGTGTGTCACGACCACAAGGGTTTCCTTATTAGTAAATGGCTCACTAACTAAACCATTCTCTCCAAGTCGGGGTTTAAGACAAGGTGATCCGCTTTCACCCACATTGTTTGTTATAACGGTTGAGGTGTTGAATTGGTTAATACAATGTGCCGTGGAGCAAGGAGTTTTTTCGGGGTTGAGTGTTGGAGAAAGGCATGTGAGGGTAACTCACTTGCATTTTGCTGACGACGTAATGCTTTTTAGCAAGATAGAGAAAGAGGAACTTGTTCACCTACACATGATCCTCTTAACCTTTGCTGAAATGAGTGGTTTGAGGTTGAATATAGAGAAATCAAAAGCCTACTGTATCAATGCTGATGCATAAGAGATTCAAATGATTAAAGATATATTCAGTTGCCAGGAGGGGGAGTTTCCAGCCACATATTTGGGATGTCCGTTAGGCGCGAATACAAGAAAAGCTGCAACATGGGAGCCGGTGATTCAAAAAGTTAAGAGCAAGCTAGCAACATGGAAGGCTACAAGCCTCTCAAAAGCAGGGCGTGTTGTACTTGTCAGGTCTGTGCTTGATGCTATACCTTTATACTATGCTAGTTTGTTTGTTATTCCGGTGAAGGTTAGGAAAAAATAATCTCGCTTCAAAGGCAATTTTTTTGGGGTAAGAATACTAGTAAATTCCTAACTGCTGTCTCATGGGGGAAAATGTCGCGCCCAAAGGCTATGGGTGGACTTGGCTTCTCAGATTTACAATTAAAGAATTTGGCTTTCATGGCCAAATGGAGGTATAGTTTTGCAAAAACAAACCACTCTCTTTGGAAACGATACGATCAATATATTGCATGAGGCAGGGTATCCACTCAGGGGAAATAAATACTGAGAGAGCATGCTCGAAGGGTATCTGGTATTCAATGATGAAGGCAACAGCAGATTGCCCTCCTCTTCAAACAGTTCTTGCAGAAAAACTGAAGATAGTAATACGGAGTGGCAAAGACGCTAGTTTTTGGTACGATTGCTGGGCTGGTGTTGAGAGTTTGAAATGCCGCTTCCCACGTCTGTTCCAACTCAGTTTGCAGCAGGAGAGTACTGTTGCGGATATGGGTGAATTCGTAGATGGTATGTGGAGATGGGAGTTTAGATGGAGACGTGCACTATTCGAATACGAGGAGGATTTGATGCTTCAGCTACGCGCTGCTCTACGACAGGCCCCATCGTCCTTGAATGAAATGGATGAGGTGACTTGGACATTGGGAGGTGAGTCTTCTATTACCAAAGATATTACTACCTCATTACATCTGCATAATCTTGAGGTGCAGGCGGTTTCAGAGGAGGTGGATCTAATGCCGGTTTGGAAAGGTTTGTGTGAACCTAGAGTCTAATTGACATTATGGTTTGCAATCATCAGAAGACTATGACCCGAGAAATCTTATTCGAGAGATATTGTTCCTATTGGAAGCAGTTTCTGCCCCTGGTGTAAGAGAGTCTTGGAAAAATTGGAACATGTTCTGTTTCACTGCCCGGTGATAATAGGAATTTGGGAGTGTATCCTAAGATGGTGGAATGTGATGTTTACTTTCCGTGAGAAAATTGCAGAAATATACAAAGATTGGTTTTCAGTCCCCATGCATCCTAAGGCGAGGAGTGTGTGGAAGACAACATTCTATTATGGGGTATACTATATCTGGCTACGACAAAATAATGTAATATTCCGAGAGGAAGTATGTGAAGTTAATGGTGTCATCACCCAGATAAAACTGAGGATCTGGAGGTGGACTAAGATCTGGTGGAAAGACTTCCCCTATCTTGCAATACTTTTATTGGTGTGTCATCTTTGAAAGATTATTTGTAACTTAGAGTTGTAACTGGATGTTTGGTTTTTGAGGACGGGTGTCGTTCGTACTTGGTTTTTGATGCGTGTTGCTATTTTTTATTATGTATTGGTTGAATACTTTGTTAGTTAGGGCTGTAATCGGATGTGTTGGGTACTCTTTTTCCCCTCTGAGCTTTTTCCTACAGGGCTTTGCCTAGAGGGGTTTTAACGAGGCCCAATCAAACCCATCCACCTGGTTCTCCAGGATTTATTTTAATCAAAGTGGCTATATGCCCAAATTATCAAAAAAAAAATATGTTAGGAGGCTCGGTTCGCAGGCTACAATGATAACACAACTGGAGCTGCTTTATCACTTATTAGTACAAAACACGTGTATTTTGGCAATTCCAAATAGCCTATTTCGGTGGTTGTGAACCGCCGAAATGCAGTGTGCCGAGATAGGTGTACAATTCTATCTCGACAGTTGTATAATTGTCGAAATGGGTAATCTATTTCGGCGGTTGTTAGCTAAAAACCGTTGAGCTAGACGCGTTTTAGAATAAAAAACACACATATTTCAGCGGTTCTTAGCTAACAACCGCCGAAATAGGTCATTTTTTTAAAAAAATTGATTTTCGTGTCATCTTCAACCTCTTGGCAGCAGTTCCAGTGATTTTCAAGAGGCGCAACCACGAGAATGATGGCGCAAGAGGTAAGCAGTTCCAGTGATTTTCAACTGGCGCATACACGAGAATGAAGGTGCAGAGATGTAAGCAGTTCCAGTGAGAATAAGATAAGTTCGAGTATATTACAACGAGACAAGAAATGAACACAGGCACAGAGCATGTAAGTTCGCCTGCAAATTAATTACCGAGAGATTAGAGGATGAAGAGAGGTGCGCAGAGTATGTTTATTTGCCAGTTAGGGTTTCAAAATTTACCAAGAGAGAAGGGGATGAAGAGACAGCCGCCGGTTTGGGTTGCGAAATAACCGTGAGAGCAAGTGAAGAAGAGAGGCGCGACCATGTTTGCCAGTTAAGGATGCAAAATTATAGTGGTGAGAGAGAAGAGAAGATGAAAAGATGAGGCCGGCGAGCAAATATAATGAAAAGTCTATTTCGGCGGTTGTTAGTAACAACAACCGAACCGCCAAAATAGGTTTCTTTTTTCATACTACATAAATCTCAAAGCCCTATTTCAATGTTTGTATCTACAACCGCCGAAATAGTGGTGCCGAAATAGGCATTTTTTTGTACTAGTGACTCTCCCTCTGATTGACCACTAGTGACTCAACACATATATTTTATACTATATGGTTAAGATTTTAATCAATTTATAACTGACACATGGCTATGAATGACATTAATATTTGAGAGGCTACCAGCGAATGCCCTTTAAGTTTGATTGGGACCTAAATAAGAGTTCAAAGGTAGATACATCAATATTCATCATTAATCTTAAGAGTTTGATGGTAAAATATCAATCGATGCAAAATTGAGAAATGTTCTATAAAGCAGATACAGCTTAATTGCATTTATTTATCTCCCTATAAAATGGAGCATTAATATTAAGAAGGAGCTTGCATCAAAACAATAATGTAGTCACAAATGCTATTTAACAACAACAGTTCAAGAAGTATTTTTAGTTAAATATATAAAACACAGAAATAGAGGGACACTTTACTCCCCTTGCGCTACATAATGATATTACAATTCCTTAACCACGCTCATTTGGGTGTCTTCGTATTAAAACATGGTTCCAATCCAATTTAAGATGCATAGGATAGAATGGATATGCTCCAAAACAACCCGATCGATTTTAAGCAATTAGCAGCTGGCGTTTATGTTTACTGTTTTGCAGACAGATAAAGGATATTGTTAAAAACAATTAAAAATATCACGCATATTTAAAATCACTGTTATTTATAATTTTTTTTTTGAAAACTCCATACTATATTGATTAAGCGCAAAAGTTGAGTACAAAGTCTGGAAAGTCAGACGCTTTCCAATAGCAATAAGGATGCTGAGATTTTCTAGTATATGAAGCTAGATTATGTGCCACTAAGTATTCCTGCGAGGAATGTAAAACCATGCAATATCCTGGAAACCGTGGAGATTTGCTAAAATGTCATCAAGGATCCGTGTAGATTCACTATGCAAAGATGTCGATGCAGAGCCCTGAATATATCGAATCATCTGTTGACAATCTGAAAGCACACGTAACCTTGTGTAACCCTCTGATCGTGCATGCACGAGTGCAAACTGCAACGCAAGACACTCGGCAGTCGAAGGTAGAAAATTTGCAATATAACCATGAACACCCACCGAAAGGGGAGCAGAGGTGGAACTTACTATAAAACCCAAGCCCAAATGGCGAAAAGTATCAAGACTTGCATCAACGTAGATGTCCATATACCCTGAATTCAAACCTCTATGCCTCGCAAGAAAAGAGGCGTCAGAAAAGTGCACCTGGGAAGAGGCAAGGAAACTCTGACCTTGACACCATGCCCAGTCAAAAGGAAGCAACCTTGAATGAGTCGACTGACAGCGTGCAAACCAGAGCTGCCAAAGGAAAACAAGAAGCTTAGAAAGAGTTGCTAAGGGCAGCTGAGAGCACTGGGCAAGGAACCAATCCGAAAAAGCTACGTCAGAGTCCAATTGAAAAGGAGGGCCGATGTCAAAAGATGCCCGGTAGGGACGGATAAACTTGCACTTGAGCAAACAGTGAAGCATTGTTTCCGGTTGTCCACAGAGAATACAAGAAGGCCGAGATGGATCATGAATACGACGATGGATAGCAGCTTTGCATGGGAGGTAACCATGCAAAACCTTCCGGCCAAAAAGACTGATGCGTGTAGGGACAGCACACACTGTTATTTATAATATAAGTAGTTAAAAAGTACGTTTATACATGTCTGCATGTGACCAAGCATAAACATATGTAACAATCTAACAATTTCCCCTGTATCTTCTTCTATCGGAAAAAAACAGTGAGGAATTCACTTAAAACTTTATATCAGGTCTAATTTTTGTTTGAATATATTAATATATCTTACGTACTCTACTTCTCTATTGTATTGTAATCACTTTAAAGTTGAATGCTGACCCGTCACTTTGAGGTTGCGACAGCCAGCCACTAGCTGTTGCCGTAAAAGCAACATACACAATAGCGCACTTGAATGAAACTGATAAGAAGTGAAAAGAGAAAACAAACAGCAAAACTAAAGCTTCCATTTCACTATATTACAAATAAGTAAGAGTGTGCTCATATAATTGGCGCCTTTTTGTCTCAAATTATTTTTTGTTCTTGGCTTTACATCACACTGAAAAACAGTGGTGGCTCAATTGTAAAGAAACTCCAATATCATTATCATTTTATTTAAAAGGCTTACATACAACTTTTGACTATCACTTTCTATACGGAAAGCAGGAAACCATGAAGTGATGCTCACTTTGGCTGGCGCGTAATGCAGCTGTCATGTTTTCTTCCTTCGTAAGAATGCTAGGGGTTCATTCGAGGCAAAGTGGCAAACCTAATTTTTGTGACCTTATTGAAATTTTAGGGCTAGCTAGTTTAGAATTTTACTATTTTTTTATGAAAGAAACATTGTTAGCGATAATTAGTTAATGTTATCATGCCGGCCGATGACTGATGGCGAAATACAAGGCGCTCTACTAATTTGCCGGCTTTGAGATTAACTATATAATCTAGTGTTAACCTAGCTTCAATTCTTATGGGTACGTCTTCATATATGCTGTGTCGTGTTCGTGATTATCACTCTCCAACAGCTTGCTCACTTGTTGCTACCAGATGAAGAAACGCGCAGCATGCAGCTGTAGGTCAAGTTACAATCCCTTTCCTTTGTGTGAGCTTATAGTTGATTTGAGACGAACAAAATAGAGTTAAATGATCAATTTCATCACACAAATCCAATGAAGACTATATTTGATCAAGATATATCATGCATTTGTACATACGGATCAAAACAATGTTTGTATGATACACTTAATGGAACATCTTCATCTCACTACGAGATTTGAGCGGGTAGTCCTTGACAATCGTTTGTCACTAAGAGTAAAAATGATGTAAGGGTCAAAACAATCTCTAATAAAGGTTAATGGATCAATTTCTGGTTGAAGTCTACTTTTTGCATAAAGCTGTTCTATCAAATTAGGTTTGCAATTTCACATTTTTTTGCATGAGCTTTATACAGATCCAGTCAAAACCCAGGTTACAACCTAGTATCTATATTCAGTTAAGAATGTATATGACACTCACCCTAACAAAACCATACATTGTGCATTATATCTACTTGGACAAAAGGAAACAAGTACAAATTAACCACAACCCAAGCACAATGGGAATGAAACTTCATGTTATTATAAAGCGTTAGAGATAGGAGAATTTTTGTACCACCCCATATGGGCAACGGTTCAACAACCTTGCTCTCAAACTATCTGGGTTTGAAACTAGCCATCTTAAGCCATTTGTTCTCACTTGATCCTAAAAGTGGAAGGTCTTGTAGTTATAGTCAACCAATATATGTTCTTATAAGCCATTTACATTACTACTCATATCCCGATGTGGGATGAAACTATGTCATACTCCCCTCACTCAAAGAACGCGAAATCCTCGTCGCAAGCCCAACATCCAACTATCCAAGTCCCATGGACCTCCTCGTCAGGTGTCGGGTATCCCATTCCGACATAGTCCCGAGTTTGCTCTGATACCATTTGTAAATCTCGGTTTTACTCCATGTTCGACTACGGTTTTATCTTTTGCTATCCAATGTCCAGATCCTTCAACATATATAATTGTCAAACTCTTCAAACCCTTCACATATTTGTTGTGCAAAACAGTGGTGAGACTACTCTGCTAACTATGGGCAGTGAACCCAATGATTGTAGTACAACAAGGTCATATCCATAGGGACTTCGTAACTATCTAGCTAATTATAAGCTTAGTAAATGTGCAAGAGGATATATACAAAAGTGCATAAATGTAAATTAGGGGTTTTGGGTTTATGGGTTGTAATTGGAGAAATAAAGAAGAGCAATAAACACTAAACTAACTATCTAGGATAGGTGTAGCCCGGGATGGATATTTGCACCCGTCCTCCCCTTACTACCGATTGTCGAACCTCGAACTCATAGCTAAACCACGGTAACGCTTAAGTAATTAGCAACCTAATCTAGGCCTACTAATCCTAACTAATTTAATCGAGACTTCTCATTCTGCTAAGCCCCGGTCAATCGATAGCACTAAGCTCAAGTTCCACTAAGGTTGCAATGTAGTCTAATCTCAAAATTATCGAAATCAGAGTACACCGTTTTAGTCTCTGACAGTTTAGGTTTCTATCTCTGAATAACATTTTGATAGAATCCCACAATAATGCTAAACTAATCAGTAGGCCAAACCAACCAATTTAACACATAGAAGACAAATTGAGCAAAACCCTTAACAAATCCCCAAATCATGAGCAACAAGTTTAGAAGTCATAAACACTCAATAATCATCTTCATTAAGCTCAAAGACTAAAATAGAATACAAACACAAGTTCAAGATTCAACAATGGAGTTTAGGGATTTTGGGACAAAATCCCCAATCCCTAGCTACAAATGATTCTACACAGCCATAGGAGAGAAAATAAAAGAGCAAGGGATAGAAGTAGCCATTAATGGAGCTTGGAAGGAGGTGAGCTTCTCTTCTCTTCTCCTCCCTTCTCTTCTCTTCTTCTTCTTCTCTTCTCCTCTTCTTTTCTCCCTTGGAATCGCCTCTTTTCTCTGTTTTTGGGGCGGAACCGAGCTGAATGAAGAATGGGGAAGTTTTTCCCAAAATTCCCCGTTTTAAAACGCAGATCTGGGCAAATTTTCGACCCGTCCGACCCACCCTGGGTCGGACCCGTGGGTCGGACGCGTCCAGGAGCAATTTTGGGGCCGAAAACGCGTTTTCTAAAGTCCGTCCGACCCAGGGTCCGACCCAGACTATGGGTCGGACGATTCCAGTAGCTCGGGGACAAAAATCGCGTTCTTTTAAAAGTCCGTCCGACCCACGTCCGACCCAGACCTATGGGTCGGACGGTTCCAGTAGGCTAACTTCAAATGCTGTATCTTCTTCGTTTCAACTCCGATTTTGGATCCGTTTGCGCCCACGCGTTCCTCTCTTCATCTACTTTACTCCTATCTATGTTATTCCTCCTGTTAAAACAATAAATGTGTAAGACACCAATGAAACACAAAACTAGAGGAAAACAAGCCAGAGTGGAGAAATGAGCATGAAAAGTGTTGATTAAACATATGAAATACTCCCCTAAAACATGCTACATAGACACTCATCACACCCCCACACTTACCTTTTTGCTTGTCCTCATGAAAAACCAAGCCCCCAAGCAAGTAAGGAATGCTCAATACTAACAAATACTAACATGAATTGTAGGATAAGAGAGGAAGCAAAAAGTGATTAAAACCTTTGAGGAGTGTGAACCATCTCTTAGTGGTGGCATGGGTGAACTTAGGGGAAAACAAAAACTAGAGTTTCGGGGTATGATCCGGAGTGCTTCAAAGTTCTAAAGATTTGGTAACTTGGAGAGCTTTTACCATGGCCAACTTCTCTCAAGAATGGGCATTGAGAAGAAAACAAAAGGAAAAATAGATTTATGCATTTGTTTCACTTTTGCATAAGAGATGAGGAGATAAATTTTGGCATCAAGCCTTTGCATTTAAGAACACTCAACTCTCATTGTTGGTTACCAATGGCGTCTCACAAGTCCCTTAAAGGATTTTCACGAAGAAGCACCCCTTAGCAATCCCTAAGAAAGAAGACAGAAGGAACCCCAAAGCAATAAAAATCCAACCATATAAGATCACTTGGCCACACCGCATGTAAAATGCTCCTCAAAAGCAATCAAAAAGAAAAATTTACGCATTTATCCCACAACTCATAATAGTATTTGTTCTTAATGAGAACAACTCACAACACAAGGGTCCAAGTTTTTTATTTTGGACAATCGCAAGATAAGCATGAAGTATTAAGCATTTAAGCACACAATTCACCGAAAAGGTCACTCCCCCACACTTAAATTGAACAATGTCCTCATTGTTCACCAAATAAACCGAGGAAGGTTTCAGAAGACTTTTTCAGGAAGCAGGCAAAAGAAGAAACGCAAGGGACATAAACACCATTATACCACAGCAGCTATCCCCAGATTTGCAGATTCAAACTTAGAGAAGAGAGAACGAAAACTAAAAGAAACTAGTACTCCCCTGAGATTGCTATTGCTATCAGTTTGTAGAACGCCCCCACACTTGAGCTTCAGTCTCAAGTAGCGTAGCTTGGTTGCGGTGTGGAATTGAAATTGCACCCATAAACACTAGAAGCAACCAAACTACAACTGGAGTTAAGGGTTAGCAAAAACAAAACCAAAGGAGAACGAAAACAAAAACTGGAAATTAAAATAGTGGAGTCATTGTGGGCAAATATTAAAGGAAGGGTGAAACGAGTACTCCCCAATAAGATGCGGAAGGAAGATAGGGTACCCACACAATTGCAAGTGGGAGGGGTCGTTGAGGTGCTACCTTCAATCGTTGGAGATGAAGGTCCTCTTGGAAAATTTTGCCAGAGGTTCCTTTGTAATTGTTCCTAATTCCATCCCTTTTTCAGAGGGGCTTACCTGTTTCCAAAATATTCACAACACAGACGCCACCAATTGGGCGTAAAAGGGCAAATCCAAAGAATGCCAAAATAGCCCATTATTGAAAACAATGCAAAATCGAAACTAACAGAATTTAAAAGACAGGACACGAAATGAAATCCGGGATGCCTCCCGGTAAGCGGCCCTTCTTTAAGGTCTTTGGCTAGACCATACCACTGTGAAGTCATCCGGGATCGAATATGAACGTTGAAGTCGGCTTCAACGGGTGGGTTGGGCAGGCATCATCTAGCAATGAAGAATGACCCGGATCAAAAGGAAATGTGGCCTCAACACTTAGGATGTGAAAGTGTAAACTCCACCGATCGTTCTTCAGGTGGAAGTGTTGAGGTGGGTGATCCTTGGTACGAGGATCAAATTGGTGGAGCCTCCTCTTCAAATTCAAGGATGAAGATATCCTTATCTTCATTTAGCGGTGCAGGGAGAACTCCGGGGCGGACTTTGTCTTCATCTCTGGTCCCGGATCAAATGGGAAGGTGGCCTCCACACTTAGCGGGTGTACGTTGAGCTTCCACCCAACTTCATTAGTGCACGGGTGGGGGCCTTGATCCTTCAAGTGAAGATCAAAGTTTGATGGCTCCTCCTCCTCCTCAAATTCGAGGATGTAAATGTC